>SNQJ01S0046592.1:10629-59276 GCA_010110895.2 Picea sitchensis | reverse complement strand
TATTTTATCCTGAGTTTGGGTATGCCCGCCTCGGTGAGACATTTGATATTTTTTGCAGACGGCACTTCCCGATCCTGATTCCTGGGCTCACTTATTCAGCATATCAGTACAGATTGGTAAAGAATTGGTAATGTATTTCGGCCTTCAGATGCTCTTCTGACCTCACACATTAGGGGGCATCTTTTATAACCCTAAAATGCACCATACAGGTTTACCTGGCATCAGGCCAACTCATGCCTCTTCCTAGCCAAAGCCATGCTAAGCAATTCCTCAAAAAACCACTTAAAACAAGCAACCCACGCCCTAACTTCTCACTGGGCGTGGGAAACCGCTTGCTGTCCTTATACTGCAAGCGGGTATCCGCGGGCTAACCCACTACAGCCCGCGGGTACCTAACAAAGCAAGAAATCAGGAAAGTTTCCGCCGGGACACAAGGATTTTTGTCAGTTAACTGAAACTCTCCGCCATGCATGGCCAAGAGTTCACCAAAAACCCTAGCTCCTTCAAGCCTATAAAAGGAGGGGTAGGGGTACTAATCAAAGGAGGAAAAAGGATAGCAAAGAAACTCTGCCAAATTGCCAAGCCTATTATTGTCCCTACCCTTTAGCTTTGCCTTAAGCTTTAGGAGAACTTCATGTTGCAGCAGTTGGAGGACAAAAGAAGAGGAGGAGCCCAGGATCATGATCGAGGAACGGTGTCCAGTCTCAGAACTCATTGTAAGTGATTCATTTTGAGACTAATGAAAAAGATGCTTTTCCCGTCCCAAGTTCATGAATCTCATCTATGTTATTTGATTTATGTGTTATTTCTAACCCTCTAGTAGATTTTCTATGTGTTATTTCTAACCCTCTAGTAAATTAGTAGCATGCATGTATAGTCTTTACCTTGATTGCAGGAAGCTTGTAGAAGGGGCAGCAGCAACAAGGAAATAGAAGGCTCAACGAGGATCTACTTCAATCATCGTTGTTAAAAAGGTGAGTCGATTCTTCCCATGTTTGCTTGAAAAAGGGTTGAGATTTTGGGTAGGAGGTTAAAAGTTAAATCTTAAGGGTCATGATATGCGTATAAGTTTAGAGCCCTAGCTTATTATTCCGTAGGGTAGAATACCCCACAACACCTGCAATCTGCAAAAAATCTTTCTAGGTTCCTGCATCCAATTATTAGTCCAAAAATTCTTTCTATGCATAGGAATAACATATCTTTCTCTAGTTCTATCAAATTTATTCTGATTAACCTTTTATTCCTTAGTTTTTAGACTAGGACAGAATCTATTAAACATACTTTAATTCATGCTTTCGAAACAAAAATTTCTACTTATCTTACTCTTACTGAATCACAAAGCTTTACCTTTTTCAAGATCTTACTTATTTTCTTTCTTACCACAAATATTCACAATTCAAGTAGAGTGTTGTGCACTACAACAATAGTTCTACACACATAGCTTCTTTTTTCTTTCAATTCCTATCAATCACAGTTTCATTGCCGACAATCACAGTTTCAGTCCCGATAATGGAACCATTTGATGGCACCGGTGCACACCTAGGGTTCAACACTCGACATGGCACCATAAAAACCTAAATAGCATCCCTTTCGGAAACACCTGCAAAGCAGGCTAAGTCTCACCCGAGGTAGAGGCATGGGGGGTTACAGGACTCAAGTGTCTGTAACCAAGATGGGACACAAATCTGTGATTATAACACTCTACAAATTATTTAGAAGATAACATGCATTAGCTTGCCAACTTTATTCACATTTCCGCGGTAAAAACGACAAACTATACCTCACACTTAACATCATAAGTTAGATCTAGCACAGTCAACATAAATAAATCACTAAGAATCCATAGATCTATCTATCACATATAAAAACCAATGCACTAAGTAGATTCACAGCATAAAAATCATAGCACAAAGAAAACCATCAACACCGGATATACTTAGTTCACCCCAGTGTGGGGCTACATCCACCAACTGCTTATTCTTATTTATTAGGCTTGAATCCCTTACATTCATATGCTCTTGTGCACTAAGCCATAGAACCAACCTTCGCACCGGACAGGTGATCTATGCACTAAGAACCGGATCCACCTTCCCAAAATCAGGTCAAGTTACAGAGCCAACTCCTCTTCCAATCACAGAGCTTTACACACATGTTTTTTTGCACAAATAAACTTAGAACTACTTGCCTCTTGCACTTAGCTAATCACTTCCTCTCCTCACTTCATTACATTATTTCTTATTTATACATTTACATTTACAAAAAGGCCTAATCATGCTTAAACCCATGGGTCAACATCCCATACCCGTTACAAAACCCTAAGAACCCCATGTTGGGTCCACAAAGCCCACAAATAAAGTTATATTCATGATCCCAGCTCTGCCTATGTGCTCCTTTCTCCATCACTGCGTCGAACTCCGAAAAGTGGTCAAACCAGACCAATGTTTCCTCAAAACTTGGTTGAGGGCCAACACACATGCATACCATAAAATATGTAACACACCTAGATATCTTTACTACTGAAATTATGTTGTTGGGAAAACCATTTTGGAATATGATTTTATATATGTGGAGAATAGAAAATGGAATACAACAATTACATGAAACAAATGAACCTGATACAATAGCTTCTTGTCTTAAGCTGCAACACAAGTCTAAGAAACATATATGTGTCCTAGCATGGTGCACCAAGTGCATAAGTTGTCATGTCCTAGCATGTGTCCTCCTCACAAGTTGTCCAATACACAATAATGAATTTCCCTTTCTCCATGGAGCTCTAATGGATAAAACCTTGTACACAACTTTGAATATGCAAGCTACCTCTCCAATGAAACTTTCCTCAAAGAAATATGACCGCTGCAAGACCTCCCTGCTATAAGTGTTCCCTCCTCCTCAAGTGAACCCTCCTCCAAGAAAGAAAAATTACCATAAATAACTGAGGGTCTAAGCCTCCATGCTACCTCTATGAAAGGGGGTGCCCAATATTTTCCCAACCATAGCCACCATCCTCTCCTCAATGATCTCTCTCAAACACTCCAAGTGAACATAAGAGTGAAATGAGCCTCTCCTTCCCTTTGCGCCCCTCTTGAATCTCCATAAGGAAACCTAAAAATTGGATGGATGAGATCATCCCATATCATATCCAATCAAAGGTTGAGATCATCCCATAATAATATCACTCAAACACCCACTTTTGGTTAAGTTCCCTAAGTTCACTTTATGTCTCCTAATTCACCCACAAAGTGAATTAATAGTCATTAAGGCTAAAATGACCAAATTTCGCTTTTGACTTAAATATTCTAAGTCAAAGTGAAATTATAAATAAATTGCAAGGAACAAAGTACATAGTACTTTCCGCTTGTGTTTAAAAGCTCACAAACACAAGGGTACAACTTTCCAAGGTACACAAATCTCAAGAATTATTACTTAGTTGAACAAAATAATCAATTGTTTCTTTCATGATTATTAAAAATATTCTTTACATGCTTGTATATTCCACGTCCTTGCTAATTATTCTCTTGTAGAATCCAAATAAAACATCCAATATATCGTATGACTCCTCTTACTAGTCAATTTTATTTGATTCATATAATATTAATCCACGTGGATATTGGTGGCCACCCACATATTCCAATTGGCTCCTCTTGACAATTTTTAGTTCAACACGTTCTTCTATAATTATTTGTAATTGTGGGTTCTACACTTTTGGGGTTGTCTGAAGCCCTAAGTTTCTTCCAGGTGGATATTTGTAGCCACCCACCTAATCCAACTAGCTTATTTTGGAATTTTTCATGTCATTACATCTTTCTGTACCTAAACAGTGTTTTTTGGCTTGCCACCATCAAACTGTAGACGAAGTCGGAGTTTGATGGCATAATGTGTATTTCTCGAAAAGACCTTTCCAATGGGCTATCACGTGCCTAAAATGGAGGTGGTATGCAAAAGTTACAACCCCGAGAAGTTGAGGTACCAACTTATCGATTGGGGCCCACATAATTTTCAGTGTTTCATCTCCTATGTTTGGTTTTTGGATGTATAGGGTTCTGACATTCATGAGTAATGTTAAAAATTCCTATGGTGCCTCATTGTAATCATTATTCTCAGAAAGATGTGCATAGCATATACATCTCTTCTCAGAGATAGCTACCACCATTCGACCAAGTTGTTTTTAGTTCTGCAGTTTTACAGTTTCAACATATTTTATTTATTCAATAAAAGTTATTATTCACTGGATATATATTGTTGTTCTTCGTATCTCTATGTTATTATATTCAGTCTATTGTTCATTTCATTCCTCTCATAAATATGGATTAGTGGTATCAAAGTCATCTTCTCTTCATTTATTTTTCTTCATGCATGTCCCCGACAATATTTGGGTACAAAAAGTTGGGACTCAAACCAGTCAAGCATTTGCAAGATCGATCACGCGAAGCCTAACAACAGCCCATGGGGGATGAGAATAAATTTGATGGAGCAATATATCCTTTTAAAATGTTTCTCGAGGAATCCCTTGTGCGACAAAGGAACAAAATGATGGTCAACTCTACATAGATCCTTCGACGGTTGCCCACAGGAGACTCATCTTCATCAAGAGGCCATGCAACCCCCTTCAAGGTACAAGTAAATTTTGATATTCCATTATTTGAAGGACTGATAGATGCATATTTTGTAGATAAATGATTGAATCAGCTCGAAGTGTATTTTTCGGTCCATAATTTTTGCCTTAGGGAAGATATTACTTTTTCACTCCTCAAGTCCATCCCCCATGTTAAGGACTGTTGGGATACTTACTCTGAGAAAATGGCCATAGAGGAATACGCAATATTTATGGTCACCCCCACATGGGATTCCTTCACAGATTCCATTAAAGAACAATACTACCCTATTGGAAGCTATGAGAACTAGTACACAAGATGGACCACACTGCATCAGGAAAGGGATCAAACAGTACCAGATTTCACCAATATTTTGCATACCCTACGCACCAAATTGGGTATCAAAGACTCTAAATGATATATGGTTCTCAAATATTGTGGCTATATGGATAGATACATTCAAACAGAAATGAAGTTTCTAGGCATTGCCTCATTAGGTGTGTCTTATATATATGCTATCAAGATCGAGAAAAAAATTAAACAGAAGAGGTGAGAGTTTGGATTCGCAAACTCCTCATAGCCGAAGTAGTGAAAACAAGACCCCAACCCACAAAAAAAGGGACAGATAAAATATGGTCACTCTCGTGATAACCATTCCAAGCTGCAACACAAGAAGGGTAATGAAAATTCGAAGAAGGACATGGGAAAATGGTTTCAATACCATAAAATACCTTGACACAACAATGAAGAATGTCACTCCAAGTAGTCACTGGTGGTTGAGATGAAATATTTTGAGTCAGAGGAATATTCCAAGTCTGTATCAAATCCAGAAGGAGGGAAGAATATTATCGATACTAGACCCAATGTCAGTGTCGCTACCACCAAAGTCCATCCAAGTGAACCAGAAGAACCAAAGGAAGTGGAACACCTCTTTCACTCACATATGTGGGTAAAGGGGGATCCACTTCATTTCATTGTCAATAGTGGCAGTCATAAGAACCTGATCTCAACAACAATCATCAAGTGACTTGACCTACCGATGACACCGCACCTACAACCCTACACCATCGATTGGCTTCACCAAGGAAGATATCTCTGCATCATCCAACAATGTCTTCTGCCCTATGGAATCAATCCCTTCAAAGACGAGGTGTTTTGTGATATTTCTCCCCTTGAAGTTTGTGATTTTCTTTTAGGATATCCATATTTGTGG
Organism: Picea sitchensis; assembly: GCA_010110895.2. NCBI lineage: Eukaryota > Viridiplantae > Streptophyta > Pinopsida > Pinales > Pinaceae > Picea > Picea sitchensis. The sequence continues at coordinate 53,471 of SNQJ01S0046592.1, read as the reverse complement.
AAGTGACATGTTATGTATGAGTCTATACCCCTCAGTGTTATTATTACTTTGGGTAGAAAAATGTACAGGACACTAGAGGTAGTGTCGCCTATAATTATTTCTTTAATCTATGCTAAGAAATGTTGTAAGGTCATTTCACAGATCGAGAATTTTGTCTTCTTTGTGATCCGTGCTCATAGTAAGCAGAAGTTCGTCGCCATAGTCGTGGCCTCTACATAGAGCCTCTCTTTGTGGTAGAATAAACTAAAAGAGATCGTGGAAGAGTACAGAGACATCTTCTCCTCACCCATCATAGTACCGATGCACTACCAAGTCAAGCATATAATTAATCTAACCCCTCATGCATCTATGCCTAATGGATCGGTCTATCGTCACTTGTTGATGGAAAATGATGAAATCAAGCATCATATCTATTAATAAATAAGTCTGCACCCCTTCCCCTCACTCTCTCTTTCTATACCTTCCTAGAAATGTTTCCTCTTAAGTTTGGTCAAGTTAGTTTCCCATTTTTTCAATGACGTGGTTTTCCATTTTTTCTTGCTTGATTGATTTCATGCACAAATTTTTTCTATTTTTCTTGAAGGATAAACACATATAGTGATTTTTTTCAAATTACTTGTCATCTTGTTTTAAATTAATTGAGATTACAATAGGTGGATCAAGTACGTTGTATGCATAGGGAACAACCATGAGAAAAAATTGCAACATTCAAAAGCAGTCAATTTTGGGCTCAGATGGTGGGAACAAACAGGTTAAGATTGAAACGATGGAGATCCAACATGCCCCTCAAATCAACGGTTTTCGTGCATTCATGGTTTTCAACATCGCATGAGTTTTAGCAACAAGCACAAATATCTGAAGATACAAAGTGACGAAGTGCCATATTTCTGAAGCTTCGAAGTGTCAGAGTAGGCCCTCACTACCACGTCACTTCACAAGTTCATTCATCAGGGAGGTTTTGTTCCAAATAAAGAAAAGAGACGAAGAGACAAAGTGCCAAAGTGTCAAATTTCTGGAGCCCTGAAGTGTCAGAGTTGGCCCTCAATTCCACGTCACTTTGGAATTTCGTTCATCCGGGAGGTTTTGGTCCAGAGAAAGCATAGAGCCCCGAAGTTCCTAAGTGTCGAAGTTCTGAAGACACATGGCACTCATCATTCATGACACGTGACACTCATTTTAGGTCATTTGGTTGTGTCATTCACCCATTTCCAAGTGAAACATGTCATTCTCCTTTTGATACACATCACTTCGAGCCCGTACTACTTCAGGATATTTTCATTATTCACAATCCAAAACTCTCAAAGCCCGAAGTGCCAAAGCACATGGCACTCATCCGTCAAGACATGTGGCATCCATTTAGCACTAAAACATGGCATCCATCTGGCACTGACATATGGAATCCATCTAGCGCTTATATATGGAATTCATTTCAAGCACCTTGGGGCACGTCATCTGCTCAATTTTGAGTGGCACATGTCACTCTCATTCTAAGACACGTCACTTTGGGCCCGTACTAATTTGTGATATTTTCATGCTTCACAATCTAAAACTCTTGAATACCGAAGTGCCAAAGCACACGACACCCATTCGTCAAGACATGTGGCATCCACATGGCACTAACATTTGGCATCCATATAGCACTGACATGTGGCATCCATCTGGAATTGACATATGGAATCCATTTCAAGCACCTTGGGGCACGTCATATGCTCAATTTTGAGTGACACATGTCACTCTCCTTCTAAGACACGTCACTTTGGGCTTGTACTTCTTCGAGAGATTTTCATGCTACACAATCCAAAATACTCGAAGCTTGAAGTGTCGAACCACTGTTGTAGGTGAATCCCCCTACAGACAAGTGGATTCCCTCTTGGTATCTAGACTCCTAAGCCAAGATAGAAAGTGCTTAGCATGGACACTGAATTCCTTTTATATCTAATCAAGCTAATGAATGAAAGAGAAGGAGAAAGATATGTACCTTATGAATGATGTTTGTCCTTGCAAAGTTCTGGTTGAGCTTTGATCTTGAGCTCCCTGATAGGTCCTGCAAAACAAACAAGGATACAATGGACTTCCTACTCTACTGAGATTAGGTCAATCGTAGGTCCATCTATTGTAGACAAACTCATTATGGAACAAGCACAAGTTTGAAAGAAACAGGCCAAGCATTGATTATATTAATGAGAACAAGTAAAAGTAATTACAATCCTTTGAATGAAGGTGCAACAACTTCTTCTAGTTCTCCTTGTCCAACCCCTTTTCTCAAGTAATCTCCACTGATTTCTTTGATGGCATCTCACTCATGAGATCATAAGTTTGATGTAATTCCCAATCTCCATTGTACCTTTCACAATGAGAAGGCCTCCTTATATAACCTTGGAGAGGTCCAACCACTTGAGATATCTTTGGGATAAGTTGAGGTTTCTTCTCCTTCAGTTGAGGATCTTCCCTGAGATCATGCCTTGACCATCTATTTGAATCCAACTACCTTCAGGAATTGAGGGATTCTTCCCTTATTTTCCTCAACAAGCCCAAAATTTCATAAAAAGAGGGTAGCGCTCCCCCATAAGGGTGCACAGGGCACTCAAGTATTCCCCCAAAGAGGCTCGGCGAGCACCAACACTCCTTGGCAGTGGTTAGGGAAGCGCTCCTCTCCAAAATCCATTTTTTTGTGGTTTTTCAATGGGAAAAGGTTTGTACTCCCTTTCAAGAGACTTTTCATCTTCCAAACTAACCTTTGAGGTATCTTAAGTGTCTTTATGATGTCGTTAGAGGCACGACATAGGCAATATGGCAGTATACAGTTTGTGAAACTTGCAACACTTATAGTCAATATGCAACACTTACAACACTCGTAATGATGACACTTGCGACACTATCAAAGTGAGTAATTTTGAGGTGTAACAGATTGCCCCCCAAAGTATGAAGTTAGAAGACAATGATGACTGAAGTACTTTGTAGACTTTTTCTAGCAAGGGTATGGATGCAAAGAAACTAGAAAAAGTTGCACACAACCATCAAATAAAAATTATGACATGTTTCAAAACCCACGAAAAGCATAACTATGCTTGAGTGATAAATACATTTTAGGTATGGCGACCATAAAATGCACTGCAGATCCATAATTATATTGACAAAATGGTATAGCCATTGCAGATACAATGTGGATCTATACTCCTATGACTTGAACTGATTGTAGCCATGAAGAATACATAGTGGATCTACGAAATGACAAGACATAGCCATGACCAATACAAAGTGGATCTATGTAACAGTATATGTGTAATAGTTCAAGAGAACTCCTTCGCAACTTGGGAAAAGTACATATAAGAGTGATGACTCAATCCAGGGTCTTCTTACCAATCCCTATGTAGTACAAATCTAACCATGTGAATATATTTCTTGATGCCAAACATGGCAGAAACCACTTGATTACTAGTCAATGATGTAAATCGTTAACAAGCGCGAGGGAAATTACCATTGATGTCAATGATTACCAAGGTACTCTAGTACATTCCGACGAATGTGAATAGACGAGCTGAAGTCGAACATCTGTGAAATCATCCGATCATAGGTCAATGATGTAAACCCACTGTCGGACACGAAGAGGCCTGCCATTGAGGCATGCAGGTCCCAAGGTACTAACTTGTTTCTAAGTCTGAGTCCCTGTATAATGTGTTGAAGTCGACAGGAATAGACTCGTCAAAGGAGAGCCTTGATGTATCCCCCATCAATGACATGAAACAGACATAGAGATGTAATTGGTGGATCAAATGAACATAGACTAACATGGGTATTGAAACATGATATTTGTGCTTCTTGACTCTCGAGGAAGATACTTCCCTTGAATACTGAGGCACATCAGCATAAACTTGACATGGACCAAAACTTGATAATGTAGTGGATGTTGTGACTTTGGTCAGGTGACCCAAAGGAGTAAAATAAACTCAGAGGATTGGCTCAGTGCAGAGGTTCAGTGGATTAAAATGCGACAAAATTCCATGTTCAAGAGTGACCATAAGAGTTATTGGAAGTGTTCTCAAAAAACTACTTGGATTTCTTCTTTCAATTCCCCCCCCATCCAGATAGATGAGTACCTCTTTTTAATTTAACGACCTCGAGGAGGGTAACACATGCTCGATATGACTCACCTTCGGTAAATCCCTCTTCCTTTGTTTAAAAAACTAGAAGAAGTAAGGGTTCGATCTCGTATGATTCCTTCAATGTATGATTGTTTAACGAGTCCAGAGAAGGTAAACTCAATGGTTTTTCATATTTAAAGAGTCTGAAAACAACTTAAAGACGACTCCAATGTTGTCCTTTTTCGTAATGTTAGTCTCGTGAGGCCGAAAAAGAGATAAATTATCACTTGAAAGACGCCCTTTCAAACCTTTTAATGAGTGGGAAAGGAAGCAAGATCACTCTACAATCTTTTCATGTTTAGAGAGTTTGAAAAGAGCTCAAAGACGACTGTAGGGGGTTCCTTTTTCGTATATCCATGCAAGTCCGAAAAAGAGATAAAAGTTTACCAAGATGCATTCTCATGTATTTACGAGCACAATAAATAATAAAGACTAAGCTCGGTATGCCCCCATCTTGAAAGCTAGTGGCTTAACTCCAGAATGATCATCAAAGGCTGGAGACATACCCTCCAAGCTTCAATTCATTTACCGACTTTGAGTTTGTCACCAATTTCTCTATTAGATGGAGAAAAAGGATAAGGGTGGATGAAATGAAGGTTCAAAAGAAGTGTATCTTTCATTTTTTAACGAGCTTGACATAGGAAAAAGAACTATGCTCATGTCTTTGGGTTCAATCCCTAGATTGTTGTTTCATTTTTTAAAGAGCTTGATACAGAGAGGAAAACTATTCTCAAAGATTTTGTTTCATTTTTTTAACGAGCTTGCTACAGAGAAGAGAAACTATGCTCATGACCTCTATTTCTTGATCATGGCTTCCAAGAGAATAACTCTCTGGAAGAACACCATGTGAAGGGACAAACCACGGTCATGGATTCCAAGAGATCTTCACTCGATGGAAGAAAATCACTCTAGAAGGAACACATGTCGAGGGCCGCGATAGGGGTAAGGAGATCAGGCTCCAATATCTCTACTGAATAAATCAACATGTCAACTACCGGATCCAAATCATCGGAAGTCGAAGGCATGGGAGACGATGGAAATCGACATCAGGAGGGAAGATAAACTATATATCTTCCCGAATATCTTCACGAGGGGGAAGAAAAGAGGATCGATGGTGGTTATCATCTCGAGGTATCTCATCAATTCACAACATTTCCATAATAGATTCATCCGAGGGAAAAATTGGGGAAATGTAGTCAATCACAGACGACAAGGAATTGAACCATGATGGCATCGAGTAACTGTCGGGTGCCAATATATGTTGGTCATTCGACGAGGGAGAATTGTAATGGATAGAAACGTATGAGGTTTCATCTGAACTAAGTGGCACCGTGTCACCTACTGCATCGAATTCCAAAGGACTAGGTATAATCCAAGGGTCAGATGATTCCAAAGATTGATAAGTTGCGATCGAAATCATATCGATGGTGGAAATATGATGTGTAGTCGGTGGAAGTGGTGTAGGGAAGGTACCCATAAGGCTAGAATATTTCAGTAAGACAACACCAACGCTTTCATATGTGATCTTGTGATCTCCCAAGAAAGGAATGTTGTTTGTAGCAGGAGCGTGGGCATCGGTCGTGCAAAAATCTAACTGATCAACAGTGACAATTTTTCCTTGGTGAGGAAATTGTACACATCGAAAGACCGATGAGGCAATGACAGTCATAGCATAAAACCAACTTCTTCCAAGTAACAAGTTGTATTCGAGGGGAGCATCAACCACCTCGACATCAACAATGACAGTTTTTCCACCCAATTGGATGGGCAGGGACTGTAAAATCCCATGGGGGTGAAAACCTCGCCCATTGAAGGCACGTAACATCGTTGGGGATTTGTTAAGTGCAGGTTATTTTAAACCTTTCCAACACACTAAAGACATGACACAAGTGGAGGCTCCCTCATCCAGAATGGTTCAGTGGATTTGTTGATTGTGAACAACAACATCAACTTAGAAAGCAAGTTGGTGGGAGATTTGAAACACATAATTGTCCAGGTTAAACATGATATGATTGGACGACTCAAGATCAACATAGCCAATAGTGGCCAAGAGTGTTCTACGTTGACTGGGGCAGTGTTGTAGAACTTCTAACGCAGACATTGCACATGGTGCTTGAGCCAAATCTTCAACAATGTTGTAGTTCTGGGCAACACGTGAACTAAGATTAAAGGTAGCTTTGCAGATAGTGATCTTAGGAGGGCGTAAGATAGAGTCAAATGTAGGTTTCTAATTCTGAAGTGGTCCAAATGGAGGATTAACTGATGGAGGACTAACGGAGGATGGTGACGGATCTGGTAAAGTACCGGTACCATTAGTGTCTTTTCCTTTGTCAGGGTTACCTAGTGTCTCGTATGTCTTAGAGTGAGTGGTCAAATTAATCCCATTAAACATATAAATATGTGCACTCATTGAGGCCTCATCATGAGGATGGCTAGAAATTCCCCCAAGAGAGGGGGTTTCAGCAACCATGGATTGTTGCTGAGGAAAAGGCTGAGTAAGAACAACGAGTTGTGAATTTCCCTGGAAAATTTTGGCCACTTCATTGCGATGTGGACAGTCTCGAATGTAGTGATCATCACCACAAATGATACATGGGAATTTTAGTTTTCGTTGTGGCTGCTTTGTGGTAGCAGGTGTTTGAGCTTGATTTTTTGGTTTTTCATTGTTATTAATATTTTTTGATTTATTTTTTGTCTTCTTCTTACCTCCGAATTGTTGTGAAGGGGTAGATTGAACTGCATTCACCTCTGAGATCTAAGTTTTGGGGGAGGTAGAGGAGAGTGCCATCTATTGGGAAGTAGATTGAGTTTTGAAGGAACCGATAACATCGTCCGCATGAGATGAGGACGACGGCTTGGATGGATCGGTATTAGCTCGAGTAGCATTCGGAAGAAAATCATACAAAGTACCATATTGTGAATAAATCAAATCTAAGTACTGAGCCTGAGCAATGGTTTCTTCCTCAGTGACCGCTCCACCCATAGAGACATCGTGAGAGATTGGGGGTAAAAGTGATTTAGTAAACCATTCCACCAATAATATGTCAGGAATGATTACCTTGATCATCCTTCATCAACATCTCCACTCATGAATATGGTCAGAGATATGCACAAAGTCATTTTGATGAAGGGAGGTCAAGAGTTCAGCACCCGTCTCGTAGAGAATGGGTAGTTGAAAGTGCGTGAGGAAAGACATGGCAAGGAAGTTGAAATCATGAAAAGAAGCATGTGGTAGTTCAATATACCACTTTGTTGCTGAGCCCGTAAGTGTTCACTAGAAAATACTCAAACATATAGAATCATCCATGAGGGAGTTTGATGAACACCACAAATGGAAATTCATCACATGGTTATTTGGATCTTCTCCAGATTTTCCATCAAATTTTGGAATATCGGAAGGAAGTTTAGCTGGGATAACTGGCCAAACCGGTGAATGAAAAATAGGATCATTAGTCAACCGAGACAAGTCTAGGAGATCTAGATTTGCAAGGAAAGGTAGTTGTCGGTTAATTTGCAGATGATACTGGTCTGGCATAGGAACACTAGTAGGACCATAAACTAGGTTAGGTGGATAGTTGTAACTAGTAGGTCCTCCTACATACAGTTGTTGTTGGCCAGGATAAGCAGGATTTGATGATGGCTGAGAAACATTTGCATAACCCGGTGAGTTCTGAGCATTATAAGCTGGGTGATTTTCTTTCCCATAAGGAGGATAAACATTTTTCCCTTGGGGATGGTAAGGAGTAGATCCCGGAGGTATATACACATTAGACCCATGAGGAGGATAAGGTTGTTGTCCCTGAGAACTCCAGGTGGTGTTTGGGATGTCGCCTGGATAAGGTTGTCCATAAGATGTTCTGAAAGGAATAGGATTTGATAGTCCTCGTTGTGGGTTATGATATGAGTTCCCCCTAACGTGGGTTTGGGTAAAAGTGCCTCCTGAAGATACTCCCCAGGATTGTGAAGGGTTTCTAGCAAATGGAGGTTTCCCCCCTACCAGCGGTGGATTAACGATTGAGGTATGACTGGAAAGGGAGGTTTCCCTCCAGGAGGAGCATGAAAAGGGGGTTGTCCCCTAGGAGGGGTAGGCCTGCCATAGAATGGTGGTCCTCCAGGAAGGAAATTTCCTCTGGATGGTGGTTTCCCTCTAGTTGGTTGTATTTGGTTGGAAAGGGTATGCATTCTCTGGTGCAAATATGTCCCGACAAGATCGTGCAGAACATGTGGAGCTGTAGAGTGAAATTTTGTAAAAGTGGGGGTAGGGATCGAAGTTCCTTGGGAATGAGTAGAGGTGATGAGTCCAGCATTAGGATAGACTTATGCTGATGCAATAGTAGGGTTAACAACCTGATCAATGGGGTGATTCATAGTTTGACCGGATGGTCCTGTTTCACCAAGAGGGTCATGAGGACAAAAGGGTTGTCAAAAGGATTCAAAATGATCATAAAGATTGTGTCCTGATAAAGTCCTCCATACAGAATGAGAAGGTGTGGGATTTGTATCTATTGCAGTGGTAGGATGAACATGAGTCCTATACTCATCACCAAAGGTTGGTTATGTGGATTCCATATATGTTTCGGTAAAATCTCTCGTTGGTAACTGTGGGACCTCTTCGTCTATGACATTCCCAAGGGAGTCTAAATGAAGCAAAATTGGTTCGAGAGGGGTTACCGACACAGATGTAGTGTGAGGAGTGGGATTGTCAACTGTAACCGAAGCGCTTTCAGAGTTATCTAATGGAGGAGCAACAACACTCCCAGTCTCAGATTGATTTTCTACCTCTCCACAGTAGTTGTCTTCTGGAGGGTTAGGAGGTAAGGGTTGGTAGCCTTCCGAAGGACACCCTTGCATCCTACGTGATTGGCGAATACCTTTATTGTTTATAGGCTCAATTTTGGAGAATAACAGTACACGTTGAAAATCTAGGGCCAACTAACAAAAAGAAACAGTATACGCTAATAAAATCTAGGAATCAAAACCAAGCAAACAAAACTTCTCTCAATGACCGTACCAGTTGGTGATGAAATCCAACATTGTGTGATCAAGTCAAGAAGGGGCTAGGATATGGTGGAACAGTTAAAACGGTGACCTGCATAACAAACTTTCACCTTGGTGCAAGCTTCCACGCAGTAATTGTGGATTTACCCTCCAAAGAGCCCGAGTGAGTTTGACCAATGTCTGTCCCAGGTACAGTGAGACTTCCCTTCATTGTCACCTCATGTAAGTACCTAGGGATTATGGCAACTATGGACACCAAATCACAGTTATCCCCTGGGTGGGTACAGTCGATAGTCCGATATGAACATATGGGCAGGATAACAAGTCTGAAATCAACTCGAGAGGCTCCCACACATAATCGTGGGTATACATTCAAGTGACCCCCAATATACGATCCGACCACTACAAACAGTTGAACCACAGAGGGATAATCTCTGTAACTCACCCGAATGTGACCTCACGTGTAACCCCTGTGTGAGAGGGGGATCCCAGAAAGCCTATACGAAAATTGGATTTGACTCTCCCTATTTCAGGATGCTAATGTTCATTTTGAAAACTTTGGAGAGTTGTACTCACAGCCTAATCCAAAGTGTTAATTCTAGTCTAATGTTGGTGGAAGATCCTAAAAACAAAAATGTTCTAGATAATTTTCAATTAGCATTGATTTTATGGTTGTTCTTTACTCAAAGGGTGTATGACAATGAAACTGATGGTATGATGAATCAATTCCCAAAAATGCACAAGAAAATGATAAGAAATAGTTTCTTTCGATGAATGCCTATTTAAGGGAAAGAGAGAAAGTTGTTTTCACTATCAAACACTAATATGAAATGTCCTCAATCAATTTGTTTCTCACTCAAATCCGATGCAATGCTAAATTTTTTAGAAATGCCTTCTAATACCCAAACCAATCACTAAAATATGTCCTTTTTCTTATATGTGAATGATAATCAGATGCAACACTTCTAAATGTCAATCAGAAGAAAATTTCACACAAAACAAAAAATACACTCTCATCGTGAAAAAACAAGAAGGACAAAGATAACCAAATTGCAAACAAGAACCAAAAACCTCAAACAAAAGAGAAATGATGGAAATTTGACCTCAAAGATCAAATTAAAAGTTCACATACCTTTGGATTTCCTCACAAAAGTTTTCACTCAATCAGATAAAGGAGAAGAAAACAAGAAGTTAACTCTAGGTCAGCAAAGACAAAGAGTTATTGCAAAGCAAGGACAAATGTCAAAAATCCAAGAAAGAGATGAATAATCCTTATAAATCAAATAATTGGAGGCTAAATAAGGACACACTAAGATAGCACAAACCCTGAGCAGATGAATGAACAAAAAGACTGAGGAAAAACCAATTTCTAAGAAGATTTATGCAGAAAAAGGGGTAGCACTCCACCAAAAGGGGACACAGAGCACTCCAGCACTCTGTGGAAGATTGTAAGGGAGTGCCAACACTCTGGTGGTAAGGGAAGGGGAACACTTTGCTGTAAAATCTCAGAGAAATGCCCAGAAACTCAAAACAAACTCAGGAAGAATGCAAAATTTTGTGTTTAAGATATATCCAAGAGCCAACAATCAAACCTAAGGATCAGAGACATTCATGGAGAAGGTCAAATCAATGGGCAAATCAAGCCAAGACAAGACCTAGTAAAGGAAACAAATCATAGATCCTCCCCAGTGGAGTCACCAATTTATGTTGTAGGTGAATACCCCTGTGGACAAGTGGATTCCCTCTTGGTCTCTAGACTCCTAGGCCAAGATAGAAAGTGCTTAACATGGACACTGAATTCCTTTTATATCTAATCAAGCTAATGAATGAAAGAGAAGGAGAAATATATGTACCTTATGAACGATGTTTGTCCTTGCAAAGTTGTGGCTGAGCTTTGATCCTGAGCTCCCTGATAGGTCCTGCAAAACAAACAAGGATACAATGGACTTCCTACTCTACTGAGATTAGCTCAATCATAGATCCATCTATTGTAGACAAATGAATTATGGAACAAGCACAATTTTGAAAGAAACAAGCCAAGCATTGATTATATTAATGAGAACAAGTAAAAGTACTTACAATCCTTTGAATGAAGGCGCAACAGCTTCTTCCAGTTCTCCTTGTCCAACCCCTTTTCTCAAGTAATCTCCACTAATTGCTTTGATGGCATATCACTCATGAGATCATAAGTTTGATGTAATTCCCAATCTCCATTGTACCTTTCACCATGAGAAGGCTTCCTTATATAACCTTGGAGAGGTCCAACCACTTGAGATATCTTTGGGATAAGTTGAGGATCTTCCCTAAGATCATGCCTTGGCCATCTATTCGAATCCAACTGCCTTCAGAAATTGAGGGATTCTTCCCTTATTTGCCTCAACAAACCCATAATTTGCTAAAAATAGGGTAGCGCTCCCCCATAAGGGTGCACAAGATGCTCAAGCACTCCCCCAAAGAGGCTCAGGGAGCGCTAGCACTCCCTAACAGTGGTTAGGGGAGCGCTCCTCTCCAAAATCCATTTTTTTGTGGTTTTTTCAATGGGAAAAGGTTTGTACTCACTGTCAAGAGACTTTTCATCTTCCAAACTAACCTTTGAGGTATCTTAAGTGTCTTTATTATGTTTTTAGAGACATGACATAGGCAAGATGGCAGTATACTATTTGTGACACTTGCAACACTTATAGTCAAGATACAACACTTACAACACTCGTAATGACGACACTTCCGACACTATCGAAGTGAGTAATTTTGAGGTGTAACAACCACTCAACTCCTGAAGTGACATCAGGTTTCCACATCACTCTGTTCCCATACTACTCTGGGGGATTTTCACATTGCACATCCAAAAAATCCTGAAGTTCATAATTGGCACCATCACTAAATAGGGTTAGAGGAAGTATAAAACTGGAGAACTAATAAAACTCTAGCAAGGGCGCTAAGGTAGCAGGGTCCCTTAGATCACATATTTGCAAAACAAATTAGTGGCTCACATTCATTTCAGGAATAAAATACATCAGAATGTTAATATCCTACAATAGTTCAGAGATTGAAAATCATGGTATAGCTCAAGAAGGAGTTGTCAACACATTCAATCATCTGAAGTGGCCTAAAACAACAAGCATGCATGCCAATGCTTGACACATCACTCACCTCTGTCACCTCGAATCAGTTTCTATCAAAGGCTTAGTTTGATTCAACTTATGCATCAGTCTGGTTTACCATCAAAAACAATTTTTAGTTGGTTAAGTTGAGACATTTCAATTTTATGCATAATAAGTGGTCATTTGTGTTTGATATGAATCACGTCCCTTTTAATTAAGTTAAGTTTGAAGTATGCATCACTTCACTGCATCAATGTCGTACTTAAGTTAATAAGTTGTTTACAACAGTGAGCACAGAGTGGAGCCTCAGTCCTAGATGGACGAGATCCTTTGCAACTCTAATAAATATGTATTTTTGGTATGTTTTCAGGGGGATCAGTTCACTTTTGGGGGAAAGGAAAGGTATCCGAAGGGTAGTGCTTGCTTACAAGATTGTAAATTTCTCTACCTATTGAATCTATGTTGATGGAAGTTGTTTTTCTTACTCAAATCTATACGTTTTTAATTTGATCTTGAATGAAAATTATGTGTTTTGTGCAAAGTACATTTCCTTATTCTTTCATCCAAAGTTTTAGTTTATTTTTTCACCGATTATGCAACTTGTTATACAACTATTGTTTAGTGAATAAATTAACTAATTGACCACCTGTTAGATGAATTGAATCTAGATTTTGTTGGATTCTTAAGATATTATTTTAAGTCTTTATTTCTCATATAGCGAGTGATTCATTACATTGTTGGCTATTGTCTCTTGTGTGTGTCTTTAATATTCCCAACTGTCCATTAATATCCATACCAGTAGCAAAGGATAAACTACCTTCATACTGTGCATTTTGTCCAACCAGATCACCATCTTCCCAAAAACCATCCTTGAGCTGACCAACAAAATCAAATTATCAAAGAATGATCATTCCAAAACTTGAGGTGGCCTAGCTCTTCCCTTCAATAGTCAGGTGCAAACTTTAGGACCAACATATTATTTTTGAATAAAAGGATCAGAAGAAGACTCATATGTAATCGAATCTTCCTGCACTTCCTCAATAGAAAAAACCCTTTTATTTTCACTACTAGAAGAACTAATAAGTGACTCTAGAATATGAGATCCAAATTCTTCAAAACAATCTTCAAAAAGTAAATTAGCTGGAAAAACCCTTTTATAATGCTCACTAAATGCAGCATGGAACTGTTCCCGGGAGGATATGCTAGCATAGGGAAAGGATCGATACCACTCACGATCATATCTGATACAGAATTGGATCCAGGAGCTTCATGGGGCTTAGAAAGGCCTAAAATTCAAAGTTTTTGAATGCTCAATAAAATGACATGATCATGCAGTGCTCGTCGCAATCTTTCTGACGATGCAAACGAATTATAAATCCAACATCGTATGCGAAAGTTATCGCATTTGGAAGTTTTACATAAGCAAGTAAAAAGTCAACTGGTCAAAGGACATGTGGCATATTCTAGAGTTTGCACGTGGCATGATCAAGGTGACGTGGAAAAGTGCATAATTGACACATGGTAGGTTGCATATGACAAGCGACAGAGTTCTGTGTGGACACTTGACATCTGACTGATTTCTACATAGGCCAATCCCATGACAACACGTGGCATGTTGGGATTGGTAAAATATGACAAATTATAAATTTTAAGGAGGGCATTATATATTATAATATATATGATTATTTTTAAAACTATTTTTTTCTCATTAAAGTGGACAAAGTACCCATTTAAAAAGGGATATGGTATGCCACATTGTGGTATTATGGTTATAAAACCATATGTAATATGGTTTGGATATGCCATATTAAAATCACTTTATGCAATTTTTATGCCACGAATATGGCTAAGTGGGTGTTAAACCATATTAAAAGAAGACACCAAAATTTGTTACAACATGCCACATATCAAAAACTTTGGCATATGGTTTATTTAAACCATATATGCCATATACTATGGAGATTTGGCCCGATTCTATGTCAAAACGAAATCATATATGTCATGTACTATGGAGATTTTGCCTGATTCTATGCCAAAAAGTTGGGAGGTTGGGATTCGAAATTCTCACCTCATTCGTTTTAAACCAAAATATTTACCAATGCTGCCACAGGTCAAATTTATGTAAATTAAAGAAGAACAATGTTATTTATGCAGAGAAAACCAACGAACTAGGAGAACTTTGGAGGCCATTTCCAGAGGCTATATTCAACCCTTTTTAGTGTCGTCAGTTGCATTGGATTTCTGAGGTCAAGCAGAACACAGTGAGAACAGAATAGATTCCATTTGATGTACTTTTGATGTACTTTTCAAGCATTGAATAATTAATAAAGAAGCCTCCCCCACTGAGACAAAGGCCCGGAGACGTAGGCAATTTTGTGTCGAACTCCGTTATCACTTCTCTTGTTATGATTTGTTGTTCTTATTGCTTCAGTTCAGATCTGTATATTGTTTTATGGCTTCTATGTTCCTTCATTAAATTCATCCTCTTTCATTCAGCTTCATAAATGGTTAATTAACACATGCAATTAATAACTCAACCATAGTCATTAAAAGATCTTTTCGGATCAAGTCGTATCAGAGCTAGTTGACGTTTGGATTTGAGTTTTGCATGTTAATTAGGGAAAAGATACAACGTTGTGAAGGCAATCTTGTTGTAGAGAATCCATTAATTGGATTGAGAAAGAGAGCTTCTTATAGTGAGAAGATGGTATCATAAGAGGGACTTTCTCTTGTTGAGAAAGAGTTTCAAAAAACTTTCCTTGCTATGTTGGAGATGGTGAAAGTTTTGTATGAGGATTACTTGGAACGAAAGAGACCGGTTCTTGGCAAATCTTCAAAGGGAAAAAGTGAAGAGGAAGAGGATCCTCCTTAGATTCCTCCTTCACCTCCATCATCACCTCCTTTTTCTCCTTTTTCTTCGAGTTCAAGTTCTAAATCTAATGCAAAGAAACATGTTCATAAACATAAGAATGAAATGCCATTTAAAACTTGATGTTAAATTTGAGTTGCCGACATATGATCGTGAAGTAAATGCAGAGAAAATTGACAATTGGGTTAGGCAGATGGAGGTTTACTACAGTGTGCAACAGATCAAGGATGAGGCCACACAAATCAAGTCGACATCTTTGAGACTTCCAGGCACAACTCTCATATGGTGAAAAATCAAGTTGAAAAATGGAACGCAACAAGTGGGTAATGTATTTCCATCATGGAAAAGCTTCATTTCTTCACTTAGGAAAAAATTCTATCCTTTGGGTTATAAAGAAAAAGCATTAATGGAATGGCAATCTTTAAAACTAATAAAAGGACAAACAGTGCAAGAGTATACTGATGGATTTTGAAAAATGGCATTGATGTTAGCTATCCCTTTACATACACAAGAAACCCTTATGAAGTACACAGGAGGATTACCTACACATATTAGAAACACTATATTCATGTTTGGATCCACTAACCTTAATGAGGTTTCTGTTCAAGCAACAGACATTGAAGCAGGGCAAAACGACAAGTTCAGTGGCAAAAAAAGAAGAGAGGCCCTCTTGCAAGAATTGCAAGAAAGAGGGACATGATGAGGACAGATGTTGGAAGTTGCATCCCAAGAAGAGGCCAAAGTGGTTCAAGGAAAAGAAGGGAAGGCAACAGTGGCAGCGACAACAAGACCCATAGACTTGGGATCAGATTCAGGTGACAAATCTAAGGTCTCATTGGTTGGTATGACAGGTAAAATTGGTGAAGGCATTGATTGTAGAAGTAACTTTTTTCATATAAGGAACATCATGTGGCACACTAAGACAAACACATTGATCAACAGTGGATCTCAATATAATCTAATCTCAGAATAATTGGTTAAGCAATTGGGGTTAAAAACACAAGCACATCATAAGACTTACACACTTAAATGGATAAGCAACCATCATCAAATGCACATAACAAAATAGTGCACAATAAAATTTTCAATTTCATCTAAGTATGTGGACGAGGTAACATGTGATGTAGTTCCATTAAGTGAATGTGGAATGGTATTAGGTAGTCCATACTTATATGATCATAAGACAATATTCTACAGGACAAAGTATCAATATCAATTAACCAATGCAGGTCACCATTATGTGGTTCATGTTCATCATGTTAAGGAAAATGCAACACTTCAAACACTATAACAATTAAAGAAGGAAGTTCAAGAAAGAAACAAACCAATAATTGTTTCAAATGAAGTAATCTATCTTAAGCAAGAACATGAAATGATTGTTGAATGGAAAATCAATCACAGGTTGCTTCAAGATAAGCTCATGTCGTGCAAATATTATAAGTACATCAACTGATTTGTAATCATCATTTTGATGCTATTATTAGTAATGTTGTCTACATGGATGATAGTGGCTTCGGTAAGATGTAACAGGGTTCAAATGGCTAACAATATGTTGTCAATTGTCATGATTGTGTTACAGTTGATCTTGATGAGACAGGTGCACAGGAAAAAGTTCAAAGACAAAGGACAAGCCGGGTGGCCTATCCCGAGCTTCTTGATTGGTCAGTAACCTTTTGGGGACCAAAAGGTATTTTAGTGGGGAGGTGTGATCCAGAATTGGATCCAAGAGCTTGATGGGGCTCAGAAAGGCCTAAAATTCAAAGTTGTTGAATGCTCAATAAAATGACAATATCACGCAGTTCTCGTCGCAAGCTTTCTGATGGTGCAAACAAATTGTAAATCCGACATTGTATGCAAAAGTTATCGTATTTGGAAGTTTTACATAAGAAGATAAAAAGTCAACTGGTCAAAGGACACGTGGCACATTTTGGAGTTGGGACGTGGCATGAACAAGGTGACATGGAAAATTGCATAATTGACACATAGCATGTTGCATAGGTGACAAGTGGCAGAGTTCTGTCTGAACACTTGACATCTGACTGGTTTCTACTTAGGCCAATCCTATGACAACACATGGCATGTTGGGATTAGTAAGATATGGCAAATTATTAAATTTTGAGGGCATTATATATTATAATATATACAATTATTTTTAAAACTATTTTGTGCTCATTAAAGTGGATAAACCACGATATTTTATAAAGTGGACAAAGTACCCATTTAAAAAGGGATATGGTATGCCACGTTGTGGTATTATGGCTATAAAACCATATGTAATATGGTTTGGATATGCCATATTAAAAGCACTTTATGCAATTTTTATGCCACGAATATGGTTAAGTGGGTATTAAACCATATTAAAAAAAGACACCAAAATTTGTTACAATGCGCCACATATCGAAAACTTTGGCATATGGTTTATTTAAACCATATATGCCATATACTATGGATATTTGGCCCGATTCTATGTCAAAAAGAAATCATATATGTCATGTACTATGGAGATATGGCCCAATTCTATGCCAAAAAGGTGGGAGGTTGGGATTCAAAATTCTCACCTCATTCTTTTTAAACCAAAATATTTACCAATGTTGCCATAGCTTGAATTTTTGTAGATTAAAGCAGAACAATGTTATTTATGCAGAGAAAATGAACGAACTAGGAGAACTTTGGAGGCCATTTTCGGAGGCTATACTTAGCCTTTTTCAGTACCATCAGTTGCATTGGATTTCTGAGGTCGAGAAGAACATAGTGAGATTATAATGGATTCTATTTGATGTACTTTTGATGTACTTTGAAAGCATTGAATAATTAATAAAGAATCCTCCCCCACTGAGACAAAGGCCCGGAGACGTAGGCAATTTTGTACTGAACTCTGTTATCACTTATCTTGTTATGGTTTGTTGTTCTTATTGCTTCAGTTCAGATCTATATATTTTTTTATGGCTTCTATGTTCCTTCATTAAATTCATCCTCTTTCATTCAACTTCATAAATGGTTAATTAACACATGGAATTAATAAGTCAACCACGGTCATTAAAAGATCTTTTCGGATCAATATC
Source organism: Picea sitchensis (assembly GCA_010110895.2). NCBI lineage: Eukaryota > Viridiplantae > Streptophyta > Pinopsida > Pinales > Pinaceae > Picea > Picea sitchensis. Next base: position 35,299 of record SNQJ01S0046592.1, on the reverse strand, counting down.
CCTCTCATGAGTAAATGAACATCTTCATTAATACATCCTCATGAAGGATTCGACACTAATGCATGAGTTCATGAAACTCAAGCAAATGCTCAACAGGGTTGTCATCTCTATGTTCTCTAAATTTGGGTAAGAAATCACCCCACTCATCTATATTAGGAACAACATTTGGAAAACTAGGAACAACAGAGAAATTAAAAGGAGAAAACCTTCGAGCCAAGATGGCTTCCATCTGAAAATATCACTTCTTAAAATTGTGGATTCTATCCTTTAACCATGGAGTCGCCAGGTGAATGATCTGCACTCTAAATGTGTCTGGTCTTTTTTCACTATCAAAGATCATATTTGATCGTTGTCTTTCTCCCAGGGAAATATATTTTGTTACTCCATTCCCTGGAAGCGACACCAGAAGATGTTGGATAACACTTCCCTACAAGGTGATAAGAACAATAGATCAGGTGCCTTATAATTAAATAGCTGCTCTTACCTCTTCTTCAACCTGTAAGTCGAGCATGTATATCATTGATGTTCAAAACACTAACTACACCTCAGTTCCTTTGTTGGGATATGGAGTATTTATTCAATCTGAAACTTAAAACTGCAGCTACACCCCAGTGCCTTTGTTGGGATATGGAGTCTTATTGTTGATCTACACGAAAACTACTGAAAAAAAAAACACATTGAAAACAATCTATGAACTAAAAAATTAACTAATCGAACTAAGAGATTATTCTCCCACTACCTACTATATTCAACTAAAAACCAAGTAATCATGTGTAATCAGATTTCCAGTGAAACCAGATCACCATATTCCCAAAACCCATCCTTGAGTTGACCAACAAAATCAAATTATCAAAGAATAATCATTCCAAAACTTGAGGTGGCCTAGCTCTGCCCTTTAGCAGTCAGGTGTATACTTTAGGACCAACATCTTCTGGTGTCGTTGCCAAGGAGCATAGTAACGAAATATCTTTCCATGGGAGAATGACAATGATTAGATCTGATCTTTGATGGTGAACAAAGACCATACACATCTAGACTATAGATCATTCACCTCGTGACTCCATGGTTAAAGAATCCAGTGGTGACTCCACAATTTTATGACATCATATTTTTAGATGGAAGCCATCTTGGATCAGAGGTTTTCTCCTTTTAATTTCTCTGTTGTTCTTGGTTTTCCAAATGTTGTTCCTACTATAGATGAATGGGGTGATTTCTTTCCCAGATTTAGAGAACATAGAGACGACAACCTTGTTGAGCATTTGCTTGAGTTTCATGAACTCATGCATCAATAGGGAATCTTTCATGAGGATGTATTAATGAAGATGTCCATTTATTCATTATAGGGAGATGCTCATGAGTGGTATCAATACTTTCCCTCTGCTAGCATCTCCTCCATCGAATAGTTCCATGCTACATTCAATGAGCATTGTAAAAGGTTTTTTCCAACTGATTTACTTTTTGAAGACTATTGTGAAGAATTTCGATCTCATAATCGACAGTCACTTATTAGTTATTCTAGTAGTGAAAATAAAAGGGATATTTCCATTGAGGAAGTGGAGGAATATTCGATTACATATGAGTCTTCTTCTGATTCTTTTATTCAAAACTATGATGTTGGGAATTATATTAATGATGAAAATGATGATAACAAGGCTTTGGATACATCTTACATTATTGTAGATGTCTCAGTTATTCGTTGTTATGATACATCTATTGTTCTATGTTCTCATAAATATTTGATTAATTATGAGGAAAGTGATGTTGAAGGTCACAAGCAAGTTGTTCCCCTTCCTTTTGAAATTGTTGAGCAACAGGAAATCTATAAGTCTGAAGATGACATTCTAGAGCTAGAACAAGGAAAAACCAACAATGTAGAATATATACCTATTCATTTCAAACAACAAAATGAGTAGTATCAGGAGTGTTTTGCTTCCCTTTATGGGTGTGAATCACATGACTTTTTATTTCAACAAGGAAAGGAGCAGCTCAGTCTTGTTTATAATGCAAATATCACACAACAACAACTTTGTCCTCTCAACCAGTTGGAGGATTTTCATGAGTTTCAAGATCCAATAGCGAGATGGATGGATTCTTATTTTTCCAAAATATCAAATTTGGTAAGTTTTAGCATGATCATCTTTTGCAGTCGTGAGTACGAGATGCCTGCTGATTTTTTGTTTCATATGATATATCCTCTTTGGACTATTCTAAATAGTGACATGCACGAATTTATGGTTCTCAGTCAAATGGCTTCTTGGGTTTCACTGGAAATATGATTACACATGGTTACTTGGTTTTTAGCTGAATAGAGTAGGTAGTATGAGAATAAGCTCTTAGTTCGAGTAGTTAATTTTTCAGTTCACATATTTTTTCAATATGTTGGTTTTTTCAGTAGTTTCCTTCTAGATCAGCAATAAGAATCCATAGACCAACAAAAGAAATGGTGTGTAGTTGTAGTTTTAAGATTCATATTGAATAAAGACTCCATATCCCAACAAAGGCTGGAGTGTAGTTATTGTTTTGAAATTCAAAGATATACATGCTCGGCTTATCGGTAGAAAAAGAGGTAAGAGAACGAAGGTTAGAGCGGTCATTTAATTCTAAGGCACCTGATCTACTACTCTTAGCACCTCACAAGGAAGTGCTATCCTAGGTAGGAGCCAATGTTAAGACCTAATTCTGCACCCCTGCCCCTCACTCTCTCTTTTCTGTACCTTCCTAGAAATATTTCGTCTTAAGATTGTTCAAGTTAGTTTTCCATTTTTTCAATGACTTGGTTTTCCTTTTTGTCTTGCTTGCCTAATTCTTTGCACATAGTTTTTTTGTTTTTCTTGAAGGATAAACACATATCGTGATTTGGTTTGAATTACTTGTCATCTTGTTTTCCATTAATTTATCTTATAGTAGGTCGATCAAGTACGTTGTATGCACAGGGAACAACCATAGGAAAAAAACACAGCATTCAAAAGCAGTCAATTTCGAGCTCAGATAGTGGGAACAGACATGTTAAAATCACAACGATGGAGATCTAATAGGCCACTCAAATCGAATCTTCCTCCACTTCCTCAATGGAAAAATCCCTTTTATTTTCAATACTAGAAGAACTAATAAGTGACTCTAGAATATGAGATCCAAATTCTTCAAAACAATCTTCAGAAAGTAAATTAGCTGGAAAAAACCTTTTACAATGCTCACTGAATGCAGTATGGAACTGTTCTAGGGAGGATATTCTAGCAGAGGGAAAGGATCGATACCACTCATGAGCATATCCCTCTAATGAGTACATGAACATATTCATTAATACATCCTCATGAAATATTCCCCACTGATGCATGATTTCATGAAACTCAAGCAAATTATCAGCAGGGTTGTCATCTCTATGTTCTTTAAATTTGGGCAAGAAATCACCCCTCATCTATATTAGGAACAACATTTGGAAAACTAGGAACAAAAGAGAAATTAAAAGGAGCAAACCTCCGATCCAAGATGGCTTCCATCTGAAAATATCACTTCTTAAAACTATGGAGTCGATTCTTTAACCATGAAGTCGCTAGGTGAATGATCTACAGTCTAAATGTGTATGGTCTTTTTTCACCATCAAATATCATATATGATCATTGTTGTTCTCCCAGGGAAAGATATTTCATTACTTCGTTCCTTGGCAATGACACCAGATGATGTTAGTCCTAAAGTATGCACCTAACTACTAAAGGGTAGAGATAGGCCACCTCAAGTTTTGGAATGATTATTCTTTGATAATTTTATCTTTTTGGTCAGCTCAAGGATGGGTTTTGGGAAGATGGTGATCTGGTTTCACTATAAATATGATTACACGTGATTACTTTGTTTTCAGTTGAATATAGTAACTACACCCTAGTTTATTTTTTCGGTTATGGAGTTTTTATTCAATCTGAAACTTAAAACTATAGCTACACCCCAGTTCCTTCATTGGGATATGGAGTCTTATTATTGATCTACACGAAAAATACTGAAAAAACAAACATACTGAAAACAATTTGTGAACTGAAAAATTAACTACTCGAATTAACAGCTTATTCTCCTACTACCTACTATATTCAGTTGAAAACCAAGTAATCATGTGTAATCAGATTTCCAGTGAAGAAAGATCACCATCTTCCAAAAACACATCCTTGAGATAACCAACAAAATCAAATTATCAAAGACTAATCATTCCAAAACTTGAGGTGGCCTAGCTCTACCCTTTAGCAGTCAGGTGTATACTTTAGGACCAAAATTGTATGGATCCATTTTCGAGGAACATAATAACGAAATATATTTCCCTGGGAGAATGAAAACAATCAGATCTAATCTTTGATGGTGAACAAATACCATACACATTTAGACTGCAGATCATTCACCTCGTGACTCCATGGTTAAAGGATCCAATGGTGACTCCACAGTTTTATGAAGTCATATTTTGATATGGAAGCCATCTTGGATCGAAGGTTTTCTCCTTTTAATTTCTCTATTGTTCTTGGTTTTCCAAATGTTGTTCCTGCTATGGATGCGTGGGGGGATTTCTTGCCTAGATTTAGAGAACATAGAGATGACAATCGTGTTGAGAATTTTCTTGAGTTTCATGAACTCATGCATCAGTACGGAATCTGTCATGAGGATGTATTAATGAAGATATCCATTTACTCATTAGAGGGAGATTCTTGTGAGTGGTATCAATCCTTTCCCTCTGCTAGAATCTCCTCCCTCGAATAGTTCCATGTTGCATTCAATGAGCATTGTAAAAGGTTTTTTCCAGCTGGTTCACTTTTTGAAGACTGTTGTGAAGAATTTGGATCTCATATTCGACAGTCACTTATTAGTTCCTCTAGTAGTGAAAAAGTTAAAGGGATTTTTCCGTTGAGGAAATAGAGGAAGATTCGATTACATATGAGTCTTCTTCTAATTATTTTATTCAAAAATATGATGCTAATTACGATAATGATGAAAATGATGATACCAAGGCTTTGGATACATCTTTCATTATTCTAGATGTCTCAGTTAGTCATTGTTATGATACATCTGTTGTTCTATGTTCTCATAAATATTTGATTAATTATGAGGAAAGTGATGTTGAAGGTCAAGAACAAGTTTCTCCCCTTCCTTTTGAAATTGTTGAGCAACAGGAAATCTATAAGTCTGAAGATGACATTCTGGAGCTAGAACAAGGAAAAACCAACAATGCAAAAGATATATATTTTCATTTCAAACAACAAGATGAGCAGTATCAAGAGTGTTTTGTTCCTCTTTATGGTTGTGAATCACATGACTTTCATGAGTTGTTTCAACAAGGAAAGGAGCAGCTTAGTCTTGTTTATAATGCAAATATCACACAAAAACAAATTTGTCCTCTCAACCATTTAGAGGCTTTTCATGAGCTTCAAGATCCAATAGCGATTTGGATGGATTCTTATTTTTCCAAAATCTCAAATGTGGTAATTTTTAGCATGATCCTCTTTTGAAGCCATGAGTACAAGATGCCTTCTAATTTTTTGTTGCATATGATATATCCTATTTGGACTATTCTAAATAGTGACATGCACAAAGTTATGGTTCTCAGTCAAATGGTTTCTTGGTTTCATTGGAAATCTAATTACACATGATTACCTGGTTTTCAACTGAATAGAGTAGGTAGTAGTAGAATAAGCTCTTAGTTCAAGTAGTTAATTTTTCAGTTCACATATTCTTTTAGTATGTTCATTTTTTGACGCAGGCACACTCGCAAGCACATCCGCTCATAGGATATTTCCTTCCCTACGACCCAAAGAACTCTAAATTAGCTCTTCTATTCCCTATCGGGATATCTGCACCCACATAATTCTCTCTCGGGATCTCCCTTTTTTATTTATCGGGAGATCGGACTTCGCGGAATCACGAGGTCAATGGTCGAGCGTTGGTTCCATGAATCCCCGATACCTGATATAAGTCAACGCTGACCCTTCCCTTCTCCTGTTGGGACTTCTCCTATCGCGGTTTCGGCACTCGTGATGTCGAGCAACTCGGTTCTCCAACTCCCAAGTCTCGATACGCCGAACCTCCGATGTGCTCGCGAGTTGACCTTTCAATAGTCCCTTTACTCCATCGACGTTTCAGAGTTCGCAAGATCACAAATCCTAATGCTTATATTTCGAGCCTTCTCCTTTCCCGAATTTCCAGAAGGATGTGCCACCTGTCCACCTATCGATGCCTGTAGCCCCACACTATTCCTTTGTCCTGTCGGGATATCGCATGTCGCGATTCCAAATTGCAAGAGTATCCCGTCCTCAAGACCTTCAATATGTCGAACCCCGACTTCGTTAGGTCTTTCGACATGCATCCCAATTGATGGATGGTTCAGATCGAACCTTGGACTTCGCCAAACACAAATTCAAACCATTCCCCTGTATGAGCCCTCCAATGACCGATGACTCTCGATTACTGCCACCTATCCCAATAGATGGACGGTTTTGGACTTGTCGGGTTTCCATGATGGATTTACCCGATCTCTGGTCCACGGGACTTCTGATTTTCGGAACCCCGATGTCTCACTATCCTGATACCTTCTCGGGGATTTCCCTCTGCTCGTGAGGATTTAAATCCTGTGCAACTCATGTCGAATCAGACGGTTAACGGGCAACTGGGTGGTGATCCGACGGCTCACGATCCCTAGAAATTGAACTCCGAATGCATCTGTAACCTCCCCGCTCCTCTGGCAGATATGATGGCTGGAGGGACTCTGCAAATCCTCTCCACGAGATCCTAGCCATCCTTTCTTTTCCCTCCTTGATACATTCACGAAGTGAACCAAGGACTCCTTCCCAGACTTAATCACCTATGACACAAAACTCCGATGCCTTGAGTCACTCGATATGCACCAAATCCTTATGCTACCTTCAGTAGCTTTAAGGATTTATCTCTCCTGAGATTTCTCACGACTCTGAGTCTTAGAGAAGATTCTTACACGCACTCCTTGCGGGAACTCTGAGACACTTCCAAGTGATGAATACCTTCGACTCTACGCACTCCTGCAGCAATAGTCTTCCAAATGCTTGCTCAGGTTCACAACCCTGAGGATTTCCCTGGCCTGCGCATTCCTTGCACGACTCTTATGCCCCAAATGCACTTTTGGGTGAATGAGGACAAAATTTAAACTATCTAAGCCTTCTGTCAACGCACTCCTTGTGGACACCTTCAACTGGACTCCTTGCAGGAATTCTTGCTTAGATAGAGAAACAGTTGAAACACATTACACTTCCTCTCAGACTTCAATCTCAACACATGAAATCATATACACAACATAACAACAAATGCATAACAGGAAGCAAACATCTATGAGTATATCAATCAACATATATACATAGAGAATAACACAACTCCATGAATTTGAATCAATTTCCTTCGATTAATTCAAGATATGTACATAGGTGTTCTGACATATCTCTCTGCATGCTCTTCTTCTCAATGCTCAGAATCATGTTACAATGCACAATGAGGGTGTCTATATCTTGTTTCCCTCTTGCACTCTTCAAAGTATCTAATCTAGAATTTAATTTCTATCTACCTTCATTAACTATCTTAAATGCCTCCTACCTACTAAGGACAAGAGCGTATGGCTCAAGGTCCCGATTACATTTACAAGTGTGCTTCATCTTAATGGATTCATTTAAGATGGTGTATCAATTCCCAAGGTGATTTCAAAATTCATGTTGGCTTGTCCATCTGTCCACTTGCATTCCGCGCTGGCTCGCTTGAACTGGGAGATGCTCCTGCATCATACTCCCTCGCTTGAAAATTTTCATGGGCTCCTGTCCATGAGCTCCTGCATGGTCTGTCCATGATTCAGAATCTCTGCCTCGGTCTCCCAGCTGGCATCTTCAACTGGATGGTTCTTCCATTTGACCAGATACTCAAAGTATTGCTTTCGCCTCGTCCTCTTACCCACTCGTTTATCTAGTATCCATTCCATCTGTGGCTTATCTGCAACTGGCATCTGCTTTTGCCACTGAACCTATGACTATTCATCACTTCCAGTCTCTATTTCCCCATCTCTGTATGGGTATAAATATGAGATATTGAATATTGGAGAAATTACGATCCCATCGGGTAATTCTATCTCATAAGCATTTTCTCTAATTTTCTTCAAGACCCTACATGGTCCGATTTTTTTCATCTTCAATTTATTATACATTCCTCTCAGGAACCTTTCCTTTCTCAAATGTGCCAAAACCAGATCACCAACCTCGAACTGAAGTTGTCTTCTATGTTTATCGGCTCTGCGCTTATACTCCTGGCTTGAATTCTGCAACTGCTCCTTCACTTGGCTGTGAAGTTCCTTCATCGCTTCTGTGAAATCTTCTGCACTAGCGCTCCTAGTTGCATTCTGTTCTGAATCCATCAATTCAGAAATTCCCCTTAGTTGTATGCCATAAACAACCTGGAATGGACTCTGTCCTGTACTCCTATTCACTAAGTCATTATACGCAAAATCTGCCTGCGGCAATATATTGTCCCAACTGCTGTGGTGCTTTGTCACCAAGCTTCTCAGCAAATCTCCTAGAATTTTATTTACCACTTCTGTCTGTCCATCTGTTTGTGGATGATATGTTGATCTAAACAACAAGTTAGTTCCCATCTTCTTCCATAAGGTCCTCCAAAAATTCCCTATGAACTTTGTATCTCTGTCCGAAACTATGCTCCTTGGCAAGCTGTGAAGATGAATGATCTCTTTGAAAAACAGGTTCACGATGTGAGTCACGTCACTAGTATTCTGACATGGGATAAAGTGTTCCATCTTGGAAAATCTATCCACCACCACAAAGATCGAATCAAATCCTCTTTGCGTCCTTGGAAACCCCAATATGAAATCCATACTAATTTCATCCCACGGCTTCTCCGGTATGTGTAATGGTTGATAAAAACCTGCATTCTGCTTCCTTCCCTTCGAATGCTGGAAAATTCTACACCTGTCTACAAATATCTTGACCTCAACTCGCATTCCTAGCCAAAAGTATGATTCTCTCAGTTTTGCGAATGTTTTTTCATGACCGAAGTGTCCAACGAATCCTCCACTGTGTTTCTCCTTCATCAAGTTCTCCCTCATGGAGAATTTTGGAATACACAGTTGATTGCCTCTGAACAACAATCCTTCCTGGATCATGTATTCTATCCACAGGCTTCTGTCTCTGAGAACTGGATTCTCATCTGCTTCATACGCCTCCTGAAAATCTGGATCATCTCTATACATGTCCCTGAGATCATCAAAACCCAATGTTTTTACTTTGAACTCCTGCAACAGCAAACACTTCCTGCTCAAAGCATCAACAACTTTGTTAGCAGTACCAGAAATATGTTTAATTACAAAAGTGAAATTCTGCATATACTCAACCCATTTGACATGTTTCTGATTCAACTTTTCCTGTTGAGTCACAAACTGCAGTGCATGGTTATCACTGTATAGAATAAATTCTTTCGGAATCAAATAATGCCTCCACTTCTTCAATGCCTGTATGATGGCATAAAACTCCTTATCATATGTGGAATAATTCACCTTTGCTTCATTCATCTTCTCGCTGAAGTACGCTATCGGCCTGTCTTCCTGACTTAAGACTGCCCCGATTGCAAATCCGCTTGCATCGCATTTCACCTGAAATGTCTTCTGGAAATATGGCAACACCAGAACATGTTGTTCTGTGATCTTCCCCTTTAACAAATTGAAACTCTTTTCAGCTTCTTCTGTCTAGTGAAAATACTTATGTCTTTTCTTCACTATACCCATCATTGCTGCACTAATTCCACTGAAATTCCTGATGAATTTTCGGTAGAAACTAGCCAATCTGTGAAAACTTCTCACCTCAAAGATATTGTTCAGTGATGGTCAATTCTTGATTACCTCCACCTTATCTGGATCCATCCTCAACTCATTTGCCGAAATAACAAACCCCAAATAAATGAGCTCTGTCTTCATGAATGAGGATTTCTTCATGTTTATCAACAACTTCTCCTGCTGCAATTTCTGCATCACTGTAGCCAAATGCTTCAGATGCTCTTTCAAAACCTGGTGGTTGTTGCATATATACATCTTCCTGTAAGTCTCCATTGAGAAAAGAACTTTTTACATCCATTTGATGAACTTTCCAACCTTTCTAAGCAACCAATGAAAGTGTTAATTGGATGGTATTCCATTTAGTTGTAGGAGCAAAATTTTCCTCATAATCAATGCCTTCCTGCTACGCAAAAAATTTAGCCACAAGTCATGCTTTATACTTGTCAATTTCTCCATGTTGGTTGTATTTAATTCTATAAACCCATTTTCATATGATGGGTTTAACACTTGTAGGAAAATCAACAAGTTTCCAAGTGTTGTTATCAATTACTGCTTGATACTCTTCAACCATAGCATGTTGCCATTATTTATGTTTTTCTGCTTCTTTGTATGTGGAAGGTTTAGTAAAATCATTTTCTACCAAGAAAAAATTTCCTTCACTATTGTTTGATCCCCTTGTTCCTGTTTTATTCTGCTCATCAGGCCTTACATATTTCAAAATTTGAACTGCCCATTTTGGTAGTTGATGTTCACTTGTTTGGGGATTTGAATTTCCATTATTGTAAATTGGATTAATGTAAAATGATGTTCATCGATCATTTTAAGATTCTGGAGGAGGAGAATCATTGTCAGATGAACTACCATTGCTGGGAGAGTTTGATGAACTGTTGGAAGACCCAGATGATGTTGTCAAAGTGAATGGGCTGGATGTATCATCTTCAGATGAAGAAAAATCAAGTTCATACCAATTATGTGAATTTGGTTGACTTTGGATTTTTCCTTTTCTTTTATTGCCTTTAATTTCTAACTTTTGAAGAAGACTTTCTATTTCTTCAGCACTCTTACTTTCAGTTTCATCAAAAATTACATCCCTGCTTACAATAAATTTTCCATTGGACAAAAGTCGGTACCCTTTCTTCTCATCAGAATACCCAATCATTGTGCATTTCAAGCTTCTTGAGGCAAGCTTAGTTCATTTTTATTTCGGAACTAAGGCATAACATACCGATCCAAAAACTCTAAGATGTTTAACTTGAGGTTTGAAACCAAACCATGCTTCATAGGGTGTGATTCCATCCAAAGAAGTCGTTGGAGATTTATTCCTTAAGTAGATAGTTGTATGGATTTCTTCTTCCCAATATGTAGAACCTAACTTTTTAAAGGTTAACATGGATCTCGCCATTCCTAACAAGGTGTGATTCATTCTTTCTATGACTCCATTTTGTTGAGGAGTGTATAAATTTTTAGGATGTCTTCTTATCCCATTGTCTGTGAAATAATTTTTGAACTCATTAGAAGTGAATTCCCCTCCATTATCTGTCCTGAGAGTGCTTATCTTTTCTTTAACCTCGTTTTCAGCAAGTTGACGAAAAATATTAAACTTTTCAAATACTTTTGACTTTTTCTTCAAGAAGTAAACCCAAGTCATTCTACTGAAATCATCAATGAAGAGTATAAAATATTTTCAACCACCTAAAGAAGTTTGTAGTGGTCCACAAACATCACTGTGAACTAGTTTCAACCGCCTATTTGCACGCCATGAACTTGTTGGAAAAATCTCTCGACTTTGTTTTCCATAAATGCACTCCTCACATTTTATATTTTCCTTTTTGAAAGTTGGAAGTCCCTTAACCATCCCTTTTTTTTGCAATTGAGAGAGACTTTCAAAGTTGAGATGTCCATATCTCACATCCCATAATCTTATGGGTTAAATACCTGTACTTACTGCTCCTGCAAAGTCAGAATGCCTTGGAATAACTGTCCCTTTCATCCTTAATAGTTTTCCATCTTCATAACCTGTCATCACTATTTTCATATTCTATTTGACTAAATTAATCTTAACTAATCCATCTTCCATAATCACCTGATGTCCTACTTGTCGAATCGTGACTAAAGACAACAAATTCTTTTTAAAGGTTGGTACATACCATACATTTGAAATCATTCTTTCTCCAATATCAGGTAAATAAATTTTAACTACACCTTTTCCATAAGGAGTATGTTTGGTATTATCTGCAAGAAAGATGAAATTAAGATGGCATTCTTGAAAATTCCAAAATAAATCACATCTGAAAGTCATGTGTTGATATGCTCCTGAATCTAGAATCCAAGCATCTTCATAATCACTTTGAAAATCAATGGAAATATGTAATGTTGAAGATGAGGTAAAGACATATTCTGAACCATCATCATCTCGATCATTTGCAAATTGTGTCGTCTTTTGATGAAACTTGGAAATTTTATCAATGGAAGTTCGACAATCTTCTGCATAATGACCAACTTTGTTACATCTTCTACAAAAAATTTGACTTAAATCTCTTCCTCTGCCTGAATTGTTTCCTCTGCCTCTATTTTGACCTCTATGCCTTGACTATTTCCTCTTCCTTGAAAATACCCTCTACCGTGATTTTTTCCTCTACCTTGAAAATACCCTCTGCCTTGAAAATTTCTCCTGTCTAAATTTTTTTTTTCTCTACTTTGGCTTCGACCACGACCTTGTAAAAAATGTCCTCTTCCTCTACTTCTAGAACTGTCAGTTGAAGATTTACTTGTGTTGGCCTCTATGAAAAAAAACATCTTCCCCAACTTGCTTTTTCTTTCGAAAAGTTTTGTTGTGTTGAGATAATATTTCAGTTAGCTCATCAAACGTAATCTTGTATAAATTTCCAGTTACTTGTAAAGTTTCCAAAAAATGTGTATAGGAAGAAGGCAATCCAACAATTAAAATTGTTGTCATGAAACTATCATCTACTGCTTGAAAACCAACATTTAGTATTTCCTTCTTAATGTTCTTATGTCTAGAAACATATTCATGTACATAACCTCCTTCATTCAATTTCTTTTGGAGCAACTTTAATTGAAGATCAACTTTCTTTTATTCAGGCTGAGTATCAAATAAATCCTTAAAAAATTTCAAAGCAGGCCATGCTTCAGTAGTATTTTCAATGTGAACATACATCTCATCATTAACTGAAGATTTAATGAGTGCTAATGCTTTGGCATTTTTAACCTCCCATTTTTCTAATGTAGCTGCATATGTAGGCTTATTTGTCTTAGTATCTTCATTACATATATCACGCCAAAGTTCATTATAAATTAGAGTTCTTTCAATGAGATGTTTCCATGTCTTGTATGATTTTGTGCCTTCAAGTTTATCGGAGTCAGAGAACAAATTAATTAACTTCGACATCGTAGTATTGAATCTTCGCACCAAAAAAGAATCAAGCAAAAGATATCAAGATGAGAAACACATCAGATGCATCACACGAAAAAACTGTCTATCAGGGCTTGGCCTTGACCCTCATATAGTCGTTGAAACAGGAGAAAAATGACTGAGATTAGCACTTGGCTCTAGTCAAATTCCAAGTAACTTTCAAAATTTTACTCCTTACAATGCTCTTGCAAATTAAAAAAAATTCACCCCGCCTCAAAGTAAAAAAAATTTGAGTTACAAAAATTTGTTACCCAAAAAATCACTTGATAAGTGTGTATCCTTTGATATACTTGCTTTTGTCTTTGGAGGCAAATGAAAAAGTAGATGGAATGTTGTTGTATGAACCAGCTGGTATCAATAAGTATTAATTCATTAGGCGCTACATGTAAACATTTGCCTGCAATGTCTTTTGATTGGTATCCCTTAGTGGACTCTTGGCGATGAAGAACAAGTTATCTCCAACTAAGTCACAAAATATGGTCTTGGAGCACCAGGAGGTCAATCCTGGACAATAGAGTGGCTGACACTTTACTATTGCCTTTGAAAAGAGCAAGTAACAATAATAAGATAATCCACATGTGAAAATAAAACTATCAATAACCGAGACAAATTTGAAATGTTCTTGATTATCAATATGTTCAAAGGAACAACATATTATTCTTCAGCCATTGCCCAACACATCGCGCATCAAATCCAAAAAATAGCCACAGTGACAAACAATTGTGCACTTTAGACTTTAAGCAACATACATGCACCATTCAAGATTTGATGATGTAGTAAGGGTCCATTTTCCTAAGAGCGTCGGTATTGTGCAGCCCCTGAGCGTTGAAGAGTAGCACCTCCAATGTTTTGGTCAACATATCTTGACCTTGTGTTTTTTTAAAACCGCATGCACCCTTCTAGTATTATGATCTAATTTTCAAATATAAAGACAAGTACACAAGAACCGGGAGAGTTGTGGCCTGAGATCAACGTGTTAAGGGACTTAGTATGAAATTCTAAGATCTCTTGTGAACATAGTGAAGATAAAGAGTTAAGTTCTCTTGGTAAAGGCGCCATTACAGTGATTATTGGAGGTGCAGTCAGTTATTCCTAGCATGGTCAAGCCTCGACTTAATCATCATTCGACTGAACTCCGACTTAACTCATTCAACTGATACCTCTAATACAAAGCTAGCCTTGGCTATGTTTAAGGAACAAAATACAATTCAAAAACTTTTAAAAACCTAGCCTTCGCACCTGTTCCTTGGAATCACGCAAGTCCTTTCAATGCCCATGGAGATTACATTCACTTTGTTCACAATAGAAGCTACAATTACGACCATTTTATCTTTTTGCAGGTTCGAATCCCATGGCCTATACAGTGAAAATCAACTGCAAGACTATACATAACCACCTTCTTCCTGAAAGGATCTAAAAATCAACTATACAAAATGTGTACCAGTACTCCAGTCTCCAGAAACTGAATATCGATTAGAAATTCATCTTCATAAGTGTAGTCTATAAAACAAAAAATAACCCTACCCCCATTAATACAACACAGAATCATCAAAGAACATCGTGACATGCAGGTAAAGTCTGAAATTTCACAATATCTCTAGAAACTCACATGAAGAAACAAAATATTTATTTTCCCTTTAAAAAAATAACAATTAACTAACCAATTTTCTGATGGAGTGCACTGTCCTGTAGAGATAAAATCTCCTCTTCAGATCAGCTAGAATCTCCTCCTCGGTTCAGCTGCATTATTGGAGCTATGATACCACGATAATAGCAGAAGTTTACATATGATAATTTGCAAGAGTTTACACCCGGACACCTCAACACTTTTGCAATGAGCTATATATAAGATAAATGTCCTAACTAAATCTAGTTATGGATCACTTATTAAATAAACAAGTATCCATTTACAATAAATGATATCTTAACAGTCTTCTAACTATACTCCTAATTCAGAGCCTAAGATACGATGCCTTTCTAGAGTCATATCTTTTACAACAATACTCTATTTCTAAATGTCTCCATTTATTAATCAAATATTCTAGATTATTAATTTAATATTCCAAATTAATAATCATTTTATTCTAACTTTTTAAACTATGATATTTGTATTTTGGATCATCTAGCATCTGTGATTGGCCAGCCCCGACCACACTAACTGAGCTTCGAAGCTTCTTGGGACTTGCCAACTTCTACCAATGGTTCATGTTGGGATTCTCCCATATTGCATGGGCCCTCATCCAAGTGACCAAGGGAAGTGGAAGGGAAAATTTCACAAGGGGGAAGGAAAAACAAAGAGAATTTGATGATATTAAGCATTGCTTGTTCTCAACTTGAGTACTCTCCTTACCCGATCTACAACAATCGTTCAATATTGAGACTGATGCATCTGACTATGTTGTAGGTGCATTTCTCACTCAACATGATCATCGAGTAGCATACCATAGTGAGACACTCTCAGATACCATCCAGAAATACCCCACCCATGACAAGGAAATCTATTCCATTCTGCAAGCATTTCGTTAATGGAAACATTACATTCTAGGAAAGGAGAAAATCATCCACTTTGATCACAAGCATTTGTAGTTGATATAGACAGAAGGGATGTTGCAAAAGAACCTCCACCAAAAGTGGTCCACATACCTGTAGCAGTTCCATCTCAACATCAAGTATAAGACAGGGAGGAAACATTGTGTCGTTGATTGCCTTAGTCGACCTCTCGTGGATGCACTCACCACCATGCTCCATTTCTGTGGGTATGAGGCATTGGAGTGGCCCCAACTTTATCAGTGAGATCCTAACTCCACCACCACATATCAAATCTTGGGTATAAGCATGAATGTCACTGACTTTCACATTCAAGATTGGTTGTTATTCCATATGGGCCATCTCTTTGTTCATGTAAGTGAGTGTGCAAAGCTTATTTGAGAGGCTCTCTTTAGTCGAATGCTAGGAAATTTTGGCATGGAGAAAATTTTGTTCATTCTACAGAAACATTTTTATTGGCCAAGACTTCAATAGGACAGCAACAAGTATATCATATCTTTCACTTCCAATGTTATTTCCAAGCCAACCATCAAGAAGCAAGGCTTATACACCCCTCTTTATACTCTCAAGAGGCCTTGGGAATCCATCTCAATGGATTACATGTCTGGCCTTCCATCCACCAAGAAAGGCAATGATTGTGTATTTGTGGTGGTTGATGTTTTTTCGAGGATGGTCATTCTCATAGCCTACCAGAAGAGCATCACAATGGAAGATATTGCCAATATCTTCTCTGAATGAGTTTGGGTCCATTTTGGGATGCCACAGACCATCATCTTCAATCAATACAACAGGTTCCTCAACACATTTTAGTCGAGTCTTTGATCATTGTTGGACACCAAGCTCACTAAATCCACTACCTTCTACCCTCAAACTGATGGCCAAACAAAGGTCATCAATCATATGTTTGTGCACATATTGTGCATGTATAACTCGAATAATCCACATACATGGGATGATATTCTTCTCTATGTTTGACACAACTACATCAGGGCTCTCCATAGCTCCCCTATCCATAGCCCCTTTCAGGTGGGGTTGGGGTTACAACCCTTGGGTCCCATTGATGTTGCACTACCTATTACAACCACAGAGACATATTCTTCCCATGTTTAGTCCGAGGCTATCAAATCCACCAGATTCATTGAGTGGATTCATCACATCCACCAATAGGTACATGAGATTTTGTAGAAATCCAATGCTAAGTACAAGAAGCACCATTATCAACACCGGGTACCACACAAGTTTCGGGTGTGAAAAGAGGTTTGGTTACATTTGTAGAAATAAAATTTATAGGGCCCCATCGAAAGATTCATCCACTTCACAATGGGCCTTACTCTATCACCAAGGTTGTGGATGACAGTTATTTTTAGATCATCCATCTACCCCTTCCTTGGATTGCACCCAGTGTTCAATGTGGACCTACTCCATCCATTTTTCCATCATTATTGGACACCTCAGAGATCACACAATAATTGAAACCAACATAGATCAACCCTAACTGCATGGAATATGCATCCACTAATCAGATAGTGGACACATAGATCAAGGGAACTTTCCAACAGAAGATCCAACTTTATTGGGTTGTCAAGGCAAGGCAGCTCTTGCACCAAGGAAAGTGGCTTACATATAGCCAATTTCAATAGAAATTTCCTCACTTGATGGATGAAATCAATGAAATGGAGACCATTTCTTCTTAAGAGGGGAGGATTGATCTAGGTGGATATTGGTGTCCACCCACCTATTCCAACTAGCTCCTCTTGACAATTTTTAGTTCAACACGTTCTTTTGTAATTATTTGTAGTTGTGGGTTCTACACTTCTAGGGATATTTGAAGCCCTAAATAAATTCCAGGTGGAGATTGGTGGCTTCCCACCTAAGCCAACTAGATTATTTTTGAATTTTTCATGTCAGTACATCATTTTGTACTTCTAGGGCCATTTTGGGGCCCTAAATAGTGTTTTTTGGCTTACCACAGTCAAACTATAGGCATTGTTGGAGTTTGACGACATAATGTATAGTTCTCAAAAATAACTTTGCAATCGGCTATCACACACCTAAAATAGAGGTTGTATGCAAAAGTTATGATCCTAGGAAGTTGTGGTACCAACTTACTCATCGGGGTCCACATAGCTTTTGGCATTTCATCTCCTAGGGTTAGGTTTTTGGATGTCTAGGGTTTTGGCATTCATGAGTAATGTTAAAAGGGCCTTTGGAGCCTCATTGTAATCCTTATTCTCATAAGGATGTGCGTAGAAGCCACATCTCTTCTCAGAGATAGCGACCACCATTTAAGCAAGTTGTTTTCAATTCTGCAGTTTTACATTTTTTATAGTTTCACCCTATTTTATTTATTCAATAGAAGTTATTGTTCACTGGATATATGTTTTTTTTCTCCATATCTCTGTGTTATTATATTTAGTTTGTTATTCATTTCATTCATCTCATAAATCCAGATCAAATATTCAGATACCATATCCAAATCCTTCAAGAGTTGTTCTTATTCAATTGAAATTGTAGTTATTACTTACAATAAGTACATGTATCCATCCCTATTTAAGAAACCATATTATTGGTCCATTCACTCTTTAGGATTGATCCTGGATCAATTTAAAAAATTCCTTAATATTTTTCAATCATGGAATTAATACATCTTGATATGATCATTGTAGTAATATTAGTTGGATTATCCTTCCTTATTCTTTCTCCTTGGTCCAACTTTCAACATGTTGTTAAACAACCATTTTCATTGTCATTATTTTTCATCTCCAAATGTTCCTTTACACCAACAAATAGGCACCATAATGAGGTATATGTAGTCTTCCATGCTCAATGTTCACATTAAGTATGCACCTTTGTCATTATGAACTCTATTTTCAAAATTAAAACTACTTTGAAAGTCTTCCATATTTGAAAGTTGCATTACTCACTTAATATTAGAGGCCCTATTCTTGGAATATTTTGAAACAGGTTTGTGTATATTTTGAAAACTTAAAACTAGTGTCATGTTCACCTCTCAATTATCTTTCCAATGGATATGACCATGCTCAATACTGACTCTGAGATAAAATTTATCGATTTTTAAAATTCCCACTTATATTCACTTTATGTATTGTCTACGTGTTCATGTGTGTGTGTGTGTGTGTGTGTGTGTGTGTGTGTGTTGCAACTAACTTGCATTCATCATGAATTTTTAAACATGTATTCTGTTATTTTACCTTGTATTCATTAATTTACTCCCTAGATGGATATTTGACACCATTTATATTGAATTGAAACTTATGTCATCATCAAAACTTGGGAATTTCCACTGAATTTGTTTTTTCTCAAAAATTTTCTATTGTCCTAAATATTTTAATTACAATTCACCCAATCCACCATGGAACTAAACTCTGATATTTAGGGGTTAAAAGTATAATTTCTTCATAAACAAGTTGACTTTTGGCCCACAGTTCAACAGACAACCATCCCAACCTACCAATTCCTCTCTTAGCATCTACACATGTTCTCTTAGTATACCCAAATGTCAAATTCCTCTACAAATCCCCCCAAAGGAGATAATAACTGAATTGTTTCCCCAAAGGTGGAATGAATCCCTTCCCAAGCCTTGCATGAATATATGACTTGCATGGAGACTATTCACCACTCTCATGAATCTTTGCAAATAAACATAAAACAATTAATACAAATCAATATGAAGGTTTGTGAGATATACATTTTGTAACCTCAATATAATAATTTTGTATTTACCACCTCTATTTCCACTCTCATTGTTTCACTATCCCTATGGTTCTCTGAGGGAAATATTACCTCAAGTAAACATTATTATAATTATTTGATATAAATTCCAAAGAAATCAAATATGAAACACTTATCCACTTGCCACATACTTACTCTTTACATTCATGCTCATAGGGGGTATTTCAATAACACTACTACAAATTCTCCCAATACGCTCATTCTCATGTAATTCCACATGTTAATAACATGCATTTTGACACATTAAAACCACTATACATTATAGGGAATTAATAACACTACTTGCAATATTCACTTTTCATTTAAATATTATTGCGGTATGTGGAATCTATTTTCTTATCTCAAATCTCCTTTTAAAACTTGATAATATTGGCTAATACAATTTGTTTCAATGTAAATATTATTATTTATATCTAATTTAACATTCTAGATGATAAGGAATTAATAACACTACTTACAAAGTTTATTTTTTAGGTAAATCTCATTGTGGTATCTAAAATGCAATATTATTTACTTGATTTGCTTCATTGATGGTTAGCTAGGATACAATTTATTGTTAGAGTATTGTTGATCTATATGTAGCTTAATACTTGTTTTCTTGTTATATATTTTTACATGGAAATTTTTTGAGTCATGGTGGGTGTATTATCTTTCCCAAAGAAATTTGTTTTATACAAAACACACCTCTCTTCTCTATTGCATACAAATTGCACCAAGACTTCACCATTTTCTTGATATTCTTTATGGTTGGTTCACAGGTTCCCAGAATTATGGGTTCACATTCTCTTCTTTTAAAGTATTGTACCAATAAAATATATAAAAACTTTCGTGACCATCATAATGGACCTTAAAATAATCTTCTTCATATCCTTTACATTGCGGGTTCGCAGGTTCCCAGACTCACGGTATTATCCTCCCATTTCCTCCATGCCTGCCTCCCCACCACCCTATTATTCTATATCCATTCTCAAGATCTATTTAATGTTTTTCCTATGGAAAGTAACCGCTAATTGAAGTCTTAAAAGGTCATTATTGATTGCATACTTCATGATATAATATCATTTAATTGTATTAAATTCTCCATCGAAAAGGAATTAAGTCATATTAATGAAGAAGATTGTATTTCAATATTCTAATGAATTATATGTGGAGTTCTCCATCTACACTAGAATGGCTATGAGAAAATAGCCATTTTGTGGAGACACACTGAACATGTTCACACAAGAAGACTACAATTTTCACTAGTCAAGGTCTTACTGGTATTTCAAAACATTTACTCTACCAGAAAGAAATGAAAATAAGACTTGGAAATCAGGTATTTCTATAGCTGGATGCATTCCCAATTTTTTTGATTGCAAAGACAGTTTCTTGGTGCATCGATAAGTTTATTCAAAGTCAAAAGGAAATCCTGCTACACAATGGATCCCATGTCTCTTTAGAACCTTCAACTTTTATTAAAATGTTAAAATTACCAAAGCCGACTCTTACATTCAAACAAGGATGATTTTAGGGATGGAAATTTATTTTAAACTGTAGAAACCTTGGTGAATGTTACTAATCCTTCATATGCCAACTATAAATGTTTGGCGATATTTTTGTAAAAATATTTAAATTTCTAAGGATTTTATATAGTTTGTATAAATTTTTGGCGATTTTTAAGGAAAAATATGTTTATCTTATAGAATTTGGGCAAATCATTTTTAGAATAACGAATCTTTTTTGGGGGAAAACCATGGAAAATTATCCCATGAGCGAAATTTAGCCCCTAAAATCATCCTTGCATTCAAAGGAGATGAAGCCATAATTTTCCTTAAGGAGAAGAACAACGAATTAGATCTTATGCAACAATACTTAGAAGATTGTTGAGAAATTCCATCAGATATATCCACAATTTAGGTTAGTTCATTGAAAACTCCTTTCTGAGAAGTAGCATGGATTTTTACTAGAATTATAGGAAAGTAGTCTACAAAAACCATTTCTCAGTTGGCTCTTTATATCTTATATTTTACAATTTAAGAACATGTGATTTTTTATTGAGGAAATATTATCTCTATTGAAATTTATTCACAGCTATTGAATTTTAAAGACACTATGATGTTAGATTATGTTGTCATTGATGTCAAAGGATTGATGTCAAGGTGATGACAAGTAATGCCTTAGATGGATTGATGTGTTATCATTGATGTAAAGGTTGATCATTGTTGTATCCTTGTATCATTGATGTCTTGTCATGGTTGATAAGAAGTACCAAATGGATGAACTCCAAAGTGGTCCCCTTATGGTGAAATCCCTCACAGGAAGATGCTTTGCGAAGTCTAAATGGTTAAGTGGTTGATTCATCCTATATGTATGGTTAAGGAACCCAAGTTTAGTTGAGGAATAATGTAGTGAAGATCAGTGAATTTTCAAGTGAGACTATTCTAGATGGATAATGCTCATCATGTCGTTTCCGGTGATATGTGGCACGTCACATAACTCCTCATGGTTAGGGAGTTATGTCCATGTGAAGTTGGAGAACCCTCATGAGTTATCTAGAAGCCCCTAAAAGGTCAAAGAAGTCAAATTATTCTAGAATCTCCTAGAATAAGTTGACCAGTCAAAGTGGTTAGTCATGGGTTAAGTGGTTGCAAAAAGAAAACAATTAAAAATAAATTAGTTGTAACTAGAAGTGTAGAGTTTACTATTTGTGGATAAAGTGGTTGTAAGTGGAAAAAGTGTTTAGAAGTGGGTTATCCCCAAAATAAGGAAGTTGGTTACATAATAAACCTTAGAGGAAGCTACTTGGAGAAGTATAAATAAGAGAGAAAGGGTCTCTTATGTGGTTGAATCTTTTGAGTATATTGAAGATCTATTTTTGGTGAAGGTTGATTGCAATACTCATGGACTCATCAGAAGTTCTACAAGTATGAGGTAGCAAGGAAGTTTGATGGAGAAATTTTTGGAGGTTCAAAAAACCCTAGTTTTTAGATGTTGTATGTGGGATGCAGTTGGCCAAGTATCGTACATACATAGGTTGCAAAAGGGTAGGGTGCGTACATACACATTTTGAATAAGAACAAGTCCCGTATATTTGAAAAGGTCAAGAAAAATTTGAGTAGATGATGGTGTTAGGTTCTTGAAGTCTAAAGCAAGTTCCCAGGATATCATTCTATAGGTTTATATCTACTACAAAAGTTATGGTATGGTTACATATGATTTACTCATGGTATGGTGAATGCTTGAAGCATTCTTTTTATTATAATGTTTGGATATGGTAGATGTTGTTTGGTTGGTTGAGTAGTTATGTTCTGATATGGTTGAGGGATATATATGTTGTGTGATGGTGTATGCATAAGGAACATGCATAGGTTGTTGGATGGTGTATATTTTTTTGTGGTTGGAAAAACATAGATTGGTTGCAGTGACAAGTTGGATGGAGTGATAGGTTTGGTGGATGTGACAGAGGCATGCAAGTTTCAAAAGTATAGAAGAATGGATGTCCTAGTTTTATGAAGGTGTACTCAAGATGACAGAGGGAAGTATGCATACATACGCATGCTGCAGTATAGGTAGGTCACGTACATTTTCGGGCTGTAGTATAAACACGTCGTGTACCTATTGGAAGATTAGTTTCTTTCTACAAGAAGGGTCTTGTACTTGGGGATTGGATTCCTCACATCTCAGTTGGTGCTAAGTTCTGCAAGTTGAGTCTTGTATTGAGAGTTGGTGCTCTTTTGGAGTTGTTTCTCTTTTTAGTTTTTGTTGATAAAACCCAAATATTGTAGTCTTATGTAACACACAATACAAAAATATTACACATATATCTAGTGTTCCTTGTGTTCTTTATGGTGATGGTTTATTGTTGATGGAATATGTTTACATGCAAACAACTAGTTGTGAATGGAAGTAATGAATAATGATGATTGAAGTGATCAATAACTAAAGTTTTGAAAGAGTTGTAAAAATAGCCTCACATTGATTCACCCCCCCCTCTCAGTGTGGTCAGTGTGTCCAAAAATTGGTATCAGAGAAAGCCTTCACTATAATCCTTACAAGCTTGAAGGAGATCCATGGGCACACAAATGGATGAACATACCAATGAAGTTACATTGTTTGATGAGATAGATTACTTAACATGGAGAATAAATATGAAAGGGTATTTGAAGTCGAAAGGAGCAGGTGTTTGGGATACAATTGTTGTTGGACCAGTTTCGTTGAAGAATCAGTCAAAATTTGTAGCAAATAAGAATAATGCAATAGCATTCAAGACCGTGTTAGATGGGCTCACATATTCTGTCAAATAAATCATAGGAAAATGTACCTCTTCCAAGGACCTATAGTTGAAGCTAGAGAAGGCATGTCAAGACTCGGTCATCAATGAAGGTAAAGACTCTCCTGGTTGCAATAATTCTAAATGCAATTATGTTTAATTTTCTCCTTCAAATGAAGAATAATATCTAGAAGTAGTTTGTCTAGAATCAATTTTTTTTTTATCTTGTAGATGAAGAAGAATATTTGTTGAAGCTTAAAGATAAAATTATAGATGCTCTAGAAGAAGTTAGCAATCAAGCAGGATATTATTTATATAATTTTGAGGATCTTGAAAGAATTACTAAGGAATACCTAGATAAGTACCAAAGGCATTTCAGGGCACTCAAAAAAGTGCTCAAGAAACAAGAAGGAAGTGACATAACTAAGAAAATAAATCAATTAGAAGATAAAGTCAAAGAGATAAAGAAACTAAAGAATGAAATAATTAGTCAAGAAGAAGAAAATAAGAAAGAAGATAATGCGCTTAATAAAATCCTTGAAGATATTAAAGAAACACAAGAAATCAATGTCAAATTGAAGACCCAACTTGAAGAAGACAAAATGATACAAGAACTATTGAAGATTCAGGTAAATGAAAAGGAAAAATCACGTCATAAGCTAGAAGCAGAAGTAGTTGATCTCAGAAGGAAAGAAGAAAAGTAAAAAAGGTTCATGAACAACTCAACAATCTTGGAGGAAATCCTAGATAGTCAAATATCACCAAATGATAAATCAAGTCTTGGATACAACAAGGAAGTTGCACACTTTGAATCTAGCACTTATGAGAAGAATGAGATAAGTCCTTCACATTCATAAGGTGGAAGAAAACA
>SNQJ01S0046591.1:48606-68304 GCA_010110895.2 Picea sitchensis | reverse complement strand
CATCATATGAAGTTTCTCCTTCTTCATCCTAACATTTCTTTTATAATATTGAGTTATAAAATAACCCTAATATCCAAAGTGATTAATGATTGAGATTAAATCTCACCTCACTTCATATCGAGGGCTAAGATTGATTTAATTCACTAATTCTAATAACTTTAGAATTTCATTAAGTTAAACTCAATTAATTAATAAAATAACTTTAATAATTCCTTTAATTAAAGTAAATTACTAAGGTAGAAGGCTTTGGATGACATCCACACGTCCAGACACTTAGACCTATGCAAAATTACCTATTCGATCCTACAAACATAAACACTCCCTCCTATCAAGGAATGTACTTCTAGAAGAGCCAGCTAGAATTGGTTGTCCCTCCAGTCTTGGAATAATATCCTGCACATCATCTTGCACCATGGCATTCCTTTAAACTTGTTGGCTCGCTACTTCCTGAACACTGGAAGACACAAAATCAATGATGCTAATCATTAGTGCCATATAGTTTGGAAACTTATTTGAAGGAATTCTCTCCTTAACCATGCTCCCAAGAGTCTCAAATTTCTCTGAGCATCCGTCAATGTTAGTTCAAACCAACTGGGTATTTTGATAGAAATGGTAGGGGATAACTCCTCCTCCCCACCTAAAGGATGGCTCCCTAAATTGGAAGTCTCTGAACTCTATTCTCCGCTCAAATCCTTTTGATCCTCATCCTATGCCACTGGCATCGATCTATTCACATATGAATGGATAAGATCGAGTATCCCCTTGGACCCATGAATGATATTTCCCTGCAATAGGTATAACTTTCCCTCTCTAATCCTAATGCTCAATGTTGTGTTAGGGTTATCTCCCTTTGGACATATGAGTACTTTTCATTTCTTGATCATGATGATAAAACACTTGTTCTCCAAAACTAAGATTACCATAAAATTCTTCTTCAATTTTGGTACATAAAGCACATCTTGGGCCTGTAACAAACCTCCTTACTCAAGTTTAATCAAGATAGTCCCCCCCCCTTCACAACATACTTGAAATTGTCACCAAGCTCCACATGGGTCCTGTTTAGCACTAGAGGTCACACCTAGAATTCTATAGGTGAAAGCCTAGTGCCCATCATAATGTAAATAATAAAATCAAGTTTATGATTGGTGGATCAGTAATAAATATAAAGAAAAAGGGAAAGAAAATTTCTGCAGAGGAATTCCATTGGGCATGGAGTTATAACACCCTACATTTTGAAGGAATTTGAGTTGCACATTAGAAAAATCTTATATACTATCAGGTGGAAGAATGGAGAGGAAAATACATAAATCAGAATGTTCACAAAACAAAGATCCTCTCTGTCGAATGGACAAAAGAAAACTTGAACAAAACAATAATTAACAAGGAATCACTGCAAATCCTTTGCAGCTCATGAATCTCCTAATCACAGGCAACCATGATCTTCATAGTCTGCAATTTAATTCAAGTGAGATGAAGGATAAATAAATACAAAGGAAACATGTTTATAATACAACTCTCATGAATATTCAATGGCAGAAATGTATTAACAATAACATGCCCTCAGTCTTACATTCATACACATAGATTTCTTCTTGAAAAAAAACCCCTCTCTTGGATCATGAATCCAACCCTTTTCTCATAAAAAACCTTTTCATTTATAGTGAATAATATCTATATACCCTAAGGAGGTCGAAACCAAGGAGTTACATAAGATCCTCCTCCATTTAAGAGTCTTGTTACAAAAGATTCCAACAAAATCCTAACAAATTCCTATTTTTTGGGGATTTTGTCTATGATGATAAATTCCTTTTGAAACAGGTCATCCTGATTGATATGGAGATGGAACACATGTACCTCATGTACAAATAACTCCTAGGATACCATTCAAACCTTCCTTGACAAGTGGAAACCTCCAAACAAGGCGAATATCCAACAACTATGCAAAACAAAGAGTTTGTAGTGCCAGTTTGCAGTGCACTGGTGTTTTAATTATATTTCTCTAATTACAAACTGGGTTAGGATGAAATTTGGTCAGCTAGTCAATGCCATTATCATCCTCCTCCAAAATAAATTTCAGGAAAACCCACATAATCGTTTTGGATTTATGATCAAATGTTTAGAAATTATTGCTACAAGAAATGAGTTCACAACGCCCCTATCTGTCAGTTCGCAGTGCCAGTTCACAGCGCCAAAAGGAAACAAAATCAAAAACCACTTTCTCAACCTTGAAACATGATTAAAACCCTCATGGAGTACCTAATGGTCCTAAGTTTGATGTTGGTATCTTTGAAATTTCCCGAGGGTGTCTACAAGTAGTCGAACCTCCAACTCTCCTCTTCAACTAGTTCGCAGCGTGAAATTCAAAATCAATGGTGCACTTCAAAGAGACTATTGGAATACAATTCTATGTGCTAAAATATGGCTCCACAGGGGATGGATACCTCCTTGTGCGGCTCCAATAACATGCAGTTCCAGTGCCTTATCCATTCCAACTCTGCAATATGTATTCTGTCTATGCCTTGAGAGCACCTCTGATCATTTATTGAAAACTGAAAAACATTGAATGCAAACCAAACACTTGCATAGAAAGATTATTTATATACATTCCTACATTAGTCTATCCAGGTGAGCTTCTTTGCTTAAGTATAATCATATTTCTAGTGAATCCATGCAACCATTTGGCTAGTAAAAAAAGTTTCTTGTATATTGCAAATGAAAGCATACAAATAATATAACCTTTGCAACAAAAAATTCATCAATACTTCATACTTACAATTGCAAATTCTTATAAAATCCAAAGCTGCAACATAAGGGGCCTTCTGAAAAACTATGTCCATTAAAAAAACTACTGTATCTTGGAGCTCATGGTGAAATTCTAGTTGGGACAACTCATGTGCAAAATTTGTTGCATTAAGTAATTTTCTATCCTTTTGTTCTGAGCTAAAAGGTGCATAACTCAGGCTGATAAAATCATCCAAATTAGCTACCATTGGATCAAGGAAAACTATTTCTACATTTTGTTCTAGCTGAAGTTTGGATTGTCTCTGTATATTACCAGTTTCATGACTACTGTCAATTTCATTTGTCTGATTATTTTTTTCTATTCCAATTTCCTGAAAAAGTATATCACTTTGAAAAACACTGGAAACTGGTTGAGAAACGTGAGGAACAAATACTTCTTCAACAATTCCTTCACTACTAGCACCATGATCTTTAAAATTGCCAGATCTTTTATATAAAAGATCAAATTCTATACAACATTCCTCATAAATCAGATCAACATAATACCTTTGTTTGCAATAACCATTGAATCAATTATTAAAATATTTCAATGAATGAATGCTATCAACAGGGAGGGTTCTACACCACTCACGAGCGTGTCCTTCCAAAGAAAATCTGAACATTTTAATAAGAACATCATCATGATCAATATTTATCCTATGCACACACTCGTGAAAATCCAACAAGTGCTCACCAGGATGATCATGCTCATTTCCCCCAAACCTCGGAAGGAAAGTTTCCCATACTTGTCTATCAAGTACAAGATTTGGAAATCCATGTATACAAGATAAGTCACAAAATGCATACCTTTGATCTAGGATCTTTTCCATTTCAAAACAATGGACTCGTCAATAGATATATGAAAAATGGAGTCGCTATGGTGAAACATAAGCAGTCTAGAAGTGTCTAGCTTCATTTCACCATCCAAAGCTAGATCTAATTATCATAGTTCACCCAGGGAAGGTGTCTTCATTTTCGTCCCCGGAAATGACGTAAAAAATGTTAGCACTAGAGATCACACCTAGACTGTTATAGGTGCAAGCCCAATACCCATCATAATGTAAATAATAAAATCAATTTTATGATTGGTGGATCAATAATAAATATAAATAAAAAGGGCAACAAATTGTTTGCAAAGGCATTCCATTGGGCATGGAGTCATAACACCTTGCAAATTGAAGGCATTTGAGCTACACATCATATAAATATTATATACTACCAGGTAGAATAATGGAGAGGAAAAGACATAAAGAAGAATATTCAGAAAACAAAGAGCCTCTTTGTATAATGGACTAAAGAAAACTTGAACAAAACAATAATTAACAGGAAATCATTGCAAATCCTTTGCAGCTCATGAATCTCCTAATCACAGGCAACCATGATCTTCATATTCTGCAATTTTATTCAAGTGAGATGAAGGATAAATAAATAAAAAGAAAACATGTTGATAAGACAACTCTCATGAATCTTCAATGGCAGAAATGTATTAACAATAACATTCCCTCGGGATTACAATCATACACACAAATTTCTTCTTGCAAAAAAAACCCTCTCTTGGATCATGAATCCAACCCTTTTCTTATCAAAACCCCTTTCATTTATAGTGAATAATATCTATCTACCCTAAGGAGGTATAAACCAAGGAGTTACATAGGATCCTCCTCCATTTAGAAATCTTGTTACAAAAGATTCCAACAAAAGCCTAACAAATTCCTATTTTTTGCGATTTTGTCTATGATGATAAATGCCCTTTGAAATAGGTCATCCTGATTGATTTGGAGATGGAACACATGTCCCTCGTACCCAAATAACTCCTAGGAGACCATTAAAACCTTCCTTGGTAGGTGGCAACCTCCAAACAAGGTGAATATCCAACAACTATGCAAAACAAAGAGTTTGCAGCGCCAATTTGCAACACACTGGTGTTTTAATTATATCTCTCGAATTACAATCTAGGTTAGGATTAAATTTCATCAACATGTAAATGCCATTATCATCCTTCACCACAAAAAAATTCAGAAAAACCCACATCACCGTTTTGGATTTATGATCAAATGTTTAGAAGTAACTGCTACATGAAATGAGTTCATAGCGCCCTTGTCTGCCAGTTCTCAGCGCCAAAAGGAAAAAACATCCAAAACCACTTTCTCGACCTTCAAACAGGATGAAAAACCTCATGGAGTACCTAATGGTCCTGAGTTTGATTTTGGTATCTTTGAAATTTCCCAAGGGTGTCTACAAGTAGTCAAACCTCCAACTCTCCTCTTCAACCAGTTCACAACGCCAAATTCAAAATCAATGGTGCACTTCAAGGAGACCATTGGACTACAATTCTATGTGCTAATAGGTCCCCGAGTCATTCTCCATTAGACTAGTGAGGAGACTAGTGAGAATTCCTTCTCAAAATTGTTGTCAAATCATCTAGTTATTTATATGTTGATGTTGTTGTCTACATATTCCCTTTCCCCTTCTTCTTCTCCATAAAATATGATTTATAGTGCCCAGTATTGTGGCATGTGAAGTACTTTATTTTACTCAAGTCTTTATTCCTCAGCTATGAGGTTTCCCCCTCATTGTTACCCTTGGAACCTTTTCCTTTACTCTTCTTGACCTGAATGGACAGAGCCACGTTATCCTCTCAATATTGTTTCTTATTGTCTTTATACTCCTCCTAAGTCTCTTCCTAGATACAATTGTCCCAAATATTCTGCCAATATGGAAGATTATCCCGAGCACAAACTCCCTTGACAAATGGTTCCCAATACTTTGGGAAACCATTCAGTGCCACATTTACAAGTTCTACGTCATCCATATTCTCCCCAATAGCTGCAAGTTGATCATGTACTTGAGTGATCCTCATGAAGAATATGGTAACAATGTCATATATAGACATTTACATTGACCTGTGTTTACTTCTTAATATCATCTTCATGTTTAAGTTATCGCTTTGGAATAAGCTTACCAGGGAATCAAATATTTCCTTGATAATTTTCTTCATGGATAAGTGAGGAATCAAATGATCCTTGACTTCATCCAAGATTACCCACTAGGATTTAATATCCTTCTTCTCATGAGTTGTCAATTCTTGCGGATCTATCCATGGAGGAGCTACTTTGTCAACAATCTCCCAAAGATCATATTCCTTCAAAAGAAAAGTAACTCTTTCTTTCCAAGGTAGGAAATCGAACATTCCATCCAATATTTATTCAAATATCATACTTGGTGTTTCCATCCTTTAGATTTGATCATCTGCCATGGAAATAACCTTCTACTGAAAACTTTACCTATATATACTTGTGAGACTTGTGTAGTGTGTATGTACATGTTATGTTGCAATCTAAATCATGTGTATGTTCTCTTCTCTTATGTTACTCATGTATGCACGTTCTCTGCTCTACTGATACATACATATGTCCCATATCACCTACAAAAATAGGTTATACTCTTGTAGAACTATTTCCCATAAATCCACCCTACAAAAATAGGTTATACTCTTGTACAACTATTTCCCATAAATCCACCCTTCGATTTTTGACTATCGGTTTATACATCTACATAGATCTCCTTGCATATATGATATATATGATGCAAACTATTATGGATCTAAAATTGTCTCCCTCTTAGAAAGAATGCTCTAGTACCATTTCATTTTTCTAATCCCAACACCTAGATAAATATTTTACTAATGCTATCTGTGTTGTAAATCAAATATGCATCTCACAAAATAAAATACACTTTCTAGAATAATTAATGGAAATAATTAGTGGAAGCAAGGAAACCAATTCCAAACACACAAATATTTTCACTCTTCAAATATGATCATCATTAGAATAATATCAAATCTTACAAGGGATCACTTACCAAGAAAATGTCCCACTGGGAAATAATTAAAACTACAGACAACACATGCAAACCCCTCCTTTGTGACTGTACGACCTCGTACATATGAATTTCCCATATATGTATGTTCCCTCGCTTACTATATCCTACATATGCATGCTCTTTCTTTCATTATATCTCTTGTACATACACACCGTAAGAAACCTTATTGATGTTATGATCTGTTGCATCCTCCTATAGTTGCTCATGTTCTCTCTTCTCCTCTAACTTGAATTGATATCTAGATGAAATTCCTTCTTCACCTATCCAAGATGTCCTTGACACAAATTTTCTCTCTCCCTCTCTCCCTCTATTTCTCTCTATGATGTGATCATCATATGAAGTGTCTCCTCCTTCATCCTAACCTTTCTTTTATAATATTGAGTTATACCCTAACCATAATCTCCAAAGTGATTAACGGTTGAGATTAAATATTACCTCACTTGAGATCAATGGATAAGATTTATTTAATTCACTAATGATAATAAATTTATCATTTCATTAAATTAAACTGATTTAATTGACAAAATCATTGTACTTTAATAATTCATTTAGTAAGTTATTAAGGTATAAGGCTTTTGATGACTTCCACGCATCTAGACACCTAGACCTATGTAGAAGTACCTTCCTAATTCTACAAACATCAATAGCATAAATAAATGTATTCCATAGTATATGTCCTTGATAAATTGTTAATCCTTAGTCCACAAGTGTGGAAATATATTCTTTTCCCTTAACTTGGACTCTTGTTAGAAATCTACAACAAGGGTTAGCAAAATCTCTAGATCTAGTGGTTGTGCTAGATAAGAAAAAAAAGAAATTAAAAAGCATAAAAACTACACTTTTGAAGGTAGATCCATATTCTATAAATTGTAGTTTACACCATGAATGAAAGAAATATAGAAATTGAAGATGTAACAATAGAATACATAGATTTGAAAGAATATGAATAATTCTTTATTACCGAATGGAAGCTAAGCTTACATGCACCTGTGGAGAAATCCTTGGAGAGAGTGGCTCCTTTAACTCCTCCTTAGGAGGTGTCTTTTTTCTTCCTGAGTGTCTGTGGACAATATCCTCTCCTTATGGCTATAAGTGGATATGTTTCTTGAAAAAAATTATATCAAACACAAGAGGTGTGTTGATATATAGAGAAATTTTGGCAGGATTTACTTACTTTAGATGGGTGATATGAAAAATGGAAGTTACCTCTTGGTTTTATAATCATAGTAGTGGTTAAATCCTTGACATGTTGATAATAAAAAGGATTATTTGACCATATAAAATTTAGAATTTGTTTTTAGGGTTTTTTCATAACCACTTTATTTTATTTTAATTTATTTTGGTTTTTCGATAATTCCAAGAGGAAATAGTAAAAAAGGGGCTTTATGACTTTAGTAAAAAGTGATTTCTTAGTTCATAGTGGTGTAAAACGATGTGACGTGGGTAAAACAAGTGGGAATCATACTGGATGTGGTGTATTTCGGTAACCTAGATAATTGATCTAGGTGAACAAATTTTTAGTGATAACATATGCCCCGTAATGTATGAGGTTAGGATCACATTGTATGATAGAAATAACTTATAGTTTTATTTTACCAATCTATGATATGGCAACATAGGGAGAGAGATGCCTCAGGAAGAATAACCACCCAAAAAAGAGGCCATGGAGTACAATATGCCAACAAGAAATTCACAAGGTGGTGAGTGTACATGATCTCAATAGGGATGAGGTAGGAATACCCCTACTTGTTGAGATAACTCATGAAAATGAATATAATGTGTTGGACGTATGGTTTGACCTGGGTTCTAACTTAGTTCTCCAACTAAACCCTTTTCACCATTGGCCTTTTTGGTAAACTAGAAGGCTACGCCGCACACATAGTGCACAATGCAGTCTCACTAAGATGGCTTATGGGTGACTGTAGGATGCAGATGTATGTAGTCATGGAAGGGGTTGGGGATGTTCTTTTTACTTCTTCTATTTTAACATGCATTCTACCATAATATGCAGCATATCTACTACTTTTTCCCTTCAATGACATACATTTTACATTATTATATTGGTGCGCATTGTAAATAAACCCTAATAGATGCATTCATCTAACCATTCATTCATTACAAAGCATATAAAAAGAACACATCACACATAAATACACCATTTTCACCGTGGTTCACCCCCTCGGGCTACGTCCACAAGGATCTTCTCCTTATTTCTTATTCTTCATCAAAATAACATTGTGCACATTACATCATAAGGTATGAATGGTGCATGTGAGGATGACTAGCATCACACCAAGATCCACAACTTGCAACTTGACCCTCATTTACAGCTCAACACTGACTCCATATGAGCTCCACATCTCTCAACAGTACAAATACTTAGACTCAAATTCAAAAAGATGCTCCAAAAGTAGATTCTACTCTATGGTTATTCATCCATTGACACCTCTAGCTACCTCTTATATCCTTTATTTATGCTACAAAATGGATTAAAAACATTACATTATGACTCCAAAAACCTAATTCTAAGTGGAATCCACTTGTCTAATTTCTAACTATCTTCCGCGTAGTTGGTCTTCGATCCAACCATTCCTTGAATTGACCTTCATTCTTTCTTGGCACACTACTTCCTTTGCCCTTTTTTCACATTGCTTGCCCCTTCTTTTACAACGTGCACTATTCCTTAGGTCCGTTCTACCTCGCTTATTTCACTTAACTCCCAATATTTCCTACTCCAATAGTCCCCCAACACTAACATGTGGCTCATCCTGAACCCCTCAGGTCGTGTGTGCCCTCTGCATGGATTTCTCCAACTCTTGTAGCTACTTTTCTAATTCATCCACTTACTTCTTACCCTGTGCGCTTTCCTCTGTCAAGGTCTCCACATCCTGCACTATAACGTGCTCCTTTAGCACTTGTATTCCTTATGTATGTGCCTACTCCATTCTTGATTTCTCGTTTCCAGTGTTGTTATCATTTGTTCTTCTTATTCTTGTAGGGGTTCCAACTGAGTCTGTTTGATCTGCCATTCCTCCTAGATTTTCTTTACTTCTTCTTACAGGTTTTTCATTTCTTGCACAACCCTCAGTCTCAGGGGTATGGCCATTATTTTCTATCGTTTCTTCAAATCCTGAACTACAACGTTCATCTTTTATTCTCTCTACTCCATCTTCTGGATCCTCTGATCTTCTGCTAGACTTGTCCATATTTGCGTTGTCCTCTCGTAAAGTTCTTCTACTTCCTTGACTTCCAACACAAGAAGATCTACTTGTTCGGTGGCCTATTGCTACCTTTCACATATGACTTTTAGAGGTGTGGTTGGTGTTATCTTTGCAACGAATTATACTATCTCTTGTTTCTATTCCTCCATTGTCTGCGCTATCTTCTTAGTGCACTGTCCATAATGTTTTGGAAGAGTTCTTAAAGTCTTCACTCTAAGATATCTTCGTGATGTTTTTCTTCCTCTCGTTGCAATCACACTTCTGTAATAACCATATTCAATACCTATTTATCTTCCCTGAATGTCTCCAAACTTGTGGCATCCGTCCTCGCCCTGGATTGTACTTATTGCACAACACTTATCGACAATTTATATAATTTCTTTGTTGGTATCCTTGTCAATATCAAGTCCATCTATTCTATGTCCTTAAGTTGTTTTTGTGCCAAGTCCTCATCTACTCGCAACATATCTGTAGTAAGGTTAAAATTTTCACTGGCCAATGTTGTAATCTGTACCGATGCCTCCTCACTCTGCATTGTTTGTTGTTGTGCTTCACCTTCATGTTTTGCCTTGGTAGATTGAATCTCCTCTAATACCTTCATGACCTCTGTTGAAACATATTTTAATTTTTTTTAATCTTCAAGACTAAAACATTCCTTTTTCGGGTTTCGGCTTTTCACAAAGAATAACCCTCACTATCATTTCCAAAATATCGGTACCGAAATCTCGATAAGATTTATTCCTTAAATAATAAAAGGAAAAAAACCAAAAATGTTATAAAAGTCCCGACGTGCTTTCCGTAAAGTTATTTTTTAAATCACGAAAATCTTAAAACCTAAAGGAGTTAAGACTAACCTTTAAAAGTTTTTCGGGATTCAGGGTTTACTGAGAACATATGTTTTAATGCATTTCCAATCGTGGAATCCCGATCCCCGATTTCCGGAAATATGGAAGTTACTAATTATTAAAGATTACGTTAATCGTATCACAATTTCGGGATACGGGGTTCAACGATAACATACCTCTTGTCAACATGATCCCTGAAATCCCGAAACGCGAAGTCCCGACTCATAATCTATGTTTAAACAGAATTAACCTTGTTTTGGAAGTTAGTATTTAATCCTGATTAATTATTTCACTAATTTAATCTTATCGTGATTTTGCACTTTCGGGAATCAGATTTCAGTGATAAGATACCTCTTGTCAACATGATCCCAAAAATCCTGAAATGTGAAATCTCGACTCATAAACTGTGTTTAGATTGAATTAACCCTATTTTAGAAGCATGATTAACGGTAATTAAACTTCTTAGGTCTTTTCTTATTTTTCAGTACTATTGAATGAAATCTTTCAAATTTTGAATATGGGATCACCGAAATACGGCCTTATTAACAAACAACTAACTGATAAATGTTGCACGTATCTCAAAAATATTTTTTGCATTAAATGTAATTGATTACAGGTTAGCTGCGTCAGTGTTTTTGTCATAAAATGATTTTAAGGCAAATTTAATGTCTGTGTTCCAAAACCTATGCTTCTTCTATCCTTCAAAGGTAATTCGCATTCAGCCAAGCTCATACGCTTCTTTTCTGTGACAGGTTTTCGTTCTAACATAAAGCTATGGCACCAAAGAAAGCACCGAAGAAGAGTGAAGATACAGAGGAGATGCGTAACCCAGAAAGAGATATCATATCCGACACTACACCACATGCCATAGACTCAATTAAATCATGGACACAAATATATGAATTCCTGGATTACGAAATCAAAAATTCTCTTGTTGATTCAGAGAATCACTTTCGGTATATAGCAGAATCGGAGCTTCATAAGATCACATCACGCCCTCGGCTCATGGCATACAACGACATGATCAATTGGGCCTTGGTGAAGGTTGATATTTCGACAAGAAGCATTTTAAAAGATCAAGCGGTCGTTGTTGGCTCATTCAGGCCAGAGCATATACAAGTAATGTACAAACTCTCACCAAATCCTAAGCACATTTATAATGCCGAGTTTTTAGCTGAATTTCAAAGGAAGGAGTGTACTGAGGCAGACCGAACTTATCCCGATTTAATCAAAGAATGGTGGATATGTCCATCGAAATTTAGGGCTGATACCCATGGGGTTTATGCCACAACATCTTTGAACGAGTACATGGTCTATGTAGCCATTATGCTGTGTAGACTTTTCGGGAAAAAGAATCCCTGCCATTTTCCTGCTGAATGGGTGCCCTTTTTAAAAGAAGCATCATAAGGATACACTTTTAACTGGAGCAAAATTTTGTCTGATAACGTAGCCCAAGAAGTTTCAAATTACAGAGTTGGAAGATCTAAAGGTCAGCCAGTGGCCTTTTACATGTCGACGTACATCATGGATGCAATCTGCTTTGTGACTCCATTTCCCCTGATGAATTGGATTTGGAATATAACCTACCCCAAACCCATTCACGACTATCACTCTATGCTATGGGAAGAAAATGCTAAGAATGCATTTTACGAAATTTGTCATTTCATAGTAATTCAAATGCATAAGATGTTTTATGGTTGTGAACCCCGTCGCATTTCTGAGCCAGTCTCAGAAAACCTCAAAGAAATAGCTGACTGGTTCATTGATGAAAACTTCTCTTACAATAGGGTTTATGGGTGCTCAATCCCCCCTCGTGCACTTCCAAAATTCCTCCCGGATAGACTGGTATTGAGGGAGGTAGCACACCAAATAGTGAAAGGTGGTATTGGAATAGAGCTAAAGGTAGCTCAAAAGAAGTCCTGGCCAATCTTCCCTATACATATCGGGAAGTTTTCATTGCTAAACCTAGGCCATTCTAAAGTGGAAGCCGAAGCACTAGAAGAAGTTAAACTGGTCGATATCAAACACAGAAAGCATGAACCTTAGAAATTAGTAAACAGACATTTGATGCACTGCAATATGAAAGCTTATGAACACGAAAATTTTGTTTATGATGATATATTCAAAGAGGTTAAAACCTATGAGGAGGTATTGAACATGGTACGAGCCTTATCACCCAACTTACAGACTAGTTTCATGTCCTTCCAAAGTCACAGGCGAAGTTTGCCAAAGATTTTGCAAGGTGAATCCACGACCCCTCTTTCAGAGCAGGAAGGGCCTCCCCCAGGTTTTGAAACAAATGTACAGGATAAAGCAAACACAAAGGGAAAAATGAAGGAGATTGAAATTCCTTCGCAAGAAGCAGAAGTTCCTCAGATAGAAAAATCAGAGGCAGGAAAAGGAAAGGAGTTGGAAACACCCTCAGAAACCCCTGAGGATTTTCCCAAAAAAGTAGGAGGAACAACATCGACGAAACTTGGAAGTCCCATTACTTCTTTGACCCCATTGCAGTCTACCTATGGAAATCCCCAAGAGGGAGATCTATATGTTAGTGATCTTGATCCTATTTCTAGGGATGAGATTCCTTCCTCTGATTACTTTTTTAGTAAAAAGAGGAAGGCTATCCTGAAACAGGAAATGCATCCATGAGAAAACATGATTATAAAAAAGCACAAGATCATTGTAGATGGACAAAAACTTGAAGAGGGGGAATTCGCCACAGAAATAGCAGGTACAATGGGAGCCTTAGCATCAACAAATTTATACTCTGTGGGTAATTTGAGAACTATGTTGCAACAGAAAGATCATATGATAGCTCAGCTACAAAGTCAATTAAAGGATACTAAAAGAAATATCAGTCGGGAGATAAAAAAAAGGGTCTAGAATGAGCTAGATTCAATGACATTCAAGAGATTCAAAAACTGAAAGCAAGCTTAGATGAAGCAAACCTGAAGATACAGGTTGCTCAAGCACAGATCCTACAGCAAGAAGAAATTAATAAATAATTACAAAATAAGATTAATTCCATTTAAAATCAAGTGGTAGAGATTGAAATCTTCCAAGCCCAGGTGCTGGAAATACATACAAAGATAGAAAAAGAGCAACAGGGAGTGTTCTTTAATCTGAAATTTATTCAGAATTACTTTTAGGAAACAAGTAAATCCTTGGAGAATATTCTTCTGAAAGAGAGAGAAGTGAAAGTAGCCAGAACAACTTTTCAGAAAGCAGTGGCTCTTTCAACAAAAGAGGAGGCTGGAGAGACTCAGAAGCTATCTATTTCAGAGTAGATTAAAGGTGATATAATAATCAAGGTATGGGAGGCAAACCTCACAGAAAACAAGAGAATAACCAGAGAAGTTAATGACGTCTGTCAAGGAATTTTTGACCTTTTAGAGAAAGCTTCATTGAACATTGGAAGAAACAACTGTCCAGGGTTGTTAGGAGAAATTAACATTGTTAAGAATCAATTAACATTTAAGGAGGATCTGGAAGAAATTCAGGGAGAAATCCCACAAATAAAGGTAATCAATGTCACTCAAATCGAAAAATGGATAGTGATGCCGAACATAAAGTTGCAAACTATTAAGTTCACAAGAAAGATAATCGAAGTCCGTCTGCCTGAATTACAAAGAAAGTTCTTCTTATTTGAGGCGAAAGATATCCCAAAAGTTCCCAGAGTTTTGGTGCAATTTCTGGGAAAATGTATTCGTTGTCTTAAAACAGAAGAAGGAAGTTCATCAACGCAGACATGAAATATTGTTTTGGATATTTTCATCATTGAAATAATAAATCAGTTAAAATAGAAATGTAAATGGTTCAACATTTCTCATTCATGTAACCATTAGTCTTTAGAAATTAGTTAATCGCCAACGGGAAAAAGTTTTGGTGATCATGTATAAATATAATTTCACAAAACTGAGAAAGGGCTTTTTGGTTTTGTTGGGAGCCGATTGTATTAGAAGTTTTCTGATTTACAATAATATAGATAATGCAGAAGAGATTCCAAAATATGTCACCTTGAAGCTATGTATTCCTTCACTCTGTTTTCAATATCTTTCAACTTCTTTCATTCTATGTCTTTCTGATGAATGATCAGTTATAGTTTAATTCAAAATCCTATTGTAGTTTGAATTTATTTGATTATCTAATCGTTTATAGTTTTTTCCTCTGTGATTGCTATCAATAGTTTCAAGGCCTGTAGGTCAGTTGGATGGTTATATTTTATACTTCATTAGAAATCTTGTTTTTCTCCCCTTCTTCTGTTATGATATGAGATTCTTTCACGATTAAATCCTCATATTCTTCAACAACGTTACTTTGTTATTATTTTAATATTCTCAAATTACTTCAATTACAGGAAACGACCTTTACTGTTATTATTTTAAGTTCCAAAATTCCTTCTCTATTTTATCCCTCAAAAACTGAAGCAAAAAATCTTTAAATATTTTATAATTCAATAAAAATTTACTCCTCATGACTGTCCCAAATAATAGACAGCCTAACATAGAACCTGACCTTCAAGATCAAACTAGCATTGCTTTGAACTTATTTAATACTATCTTGCAAACAACAACTACCCGGGAAGAATTAGAATGCTCGTGGGCAGTTATCGAGAGAGATATCAGCATCCAAGAACAATGGGAAGCTAGACAGAGACAGTTGAGAAACCAACTCTGATTTACCCTTCACATTCGTTTCTTACCCCTTAATTCTCATTATCTTTCGGATGCCTTGACGGTATACTTTAGATCCTTAAAGTATAAACTCAGGAACAACAATCTCTGTCATTTCTTGCATTACCCTTTCCCTTTGTTTTTCTGCCTCCTCGTATTCTTCTATCACACAGTCTTGTACTCTCTCTACAACTAATTCCGCGTCATCCTATATTATGGTGTATTATGGAACTTCCTTGTGCACTTTTAGTTTCTTGCACACCC
Organism: Picea sitchensis; assembly: GCA_010110895.2. Lineage (NCBI taxonomy): Eukaryota > Viridiplantae > Streptophyta > Pinopsida > Pinales > Pinaceae > Picea > Picea sitchensis. The sequence goes on along the minus strand of SNQJ01S0046591.1, from coordinate 52,638 downwards.
CACCTATCTGTACAACCATTCTCTTTGGTGGCCTTGACTATGTTGGCACTATTGTTCCTGGGGTATCTGGTATGTCCCCTGCTATCTATCCCTCCTGCACAGGGATGTTATCCTTCTTTTATGTCATGCCATTAATAGTAGTTATGTGGTCCTTTTTCTGCATGACCAGATTGGGGATAGTATTTTTCTTTGTTCTTAACCTCCCTCCTATTGAATTTGTACGCCCTGTTGCTACTATTGTATTTTTTGTTGGGGTACTATTTTTTCATGATGAGCCTACTTTTGCTAGTTGTTTGTTCTTTGCTTACTGCTTTTCCTTTGTTGGTTGCTTGTCCTTTTTTGGTTACTTTTCCTTTGTTGGCTGCTTGACTGGAATATTTCATTCCTCTTTCCAGGCCTTCATTTCCCATTGGAATTCTTCTATTGTGACGCAATATCTCATCTGCAACCACTCCTTATCTGGATCCATTTTATCCTGGATACACATATTATGTAGTGATGCTTTAAAGTTTGTTATCATTTTGTATCCCTCCACCACCTTCAGTGGGATCCTCTAATTTTCTGCCACATTTTCTTGGAATTATTCAAAGTATGTCTTGAAGATGCTAGTATTTTCCTTCCTGTCTTTTGTGACAGTTGTGTGCCACAATGATTCATATTGCGTTGCACGACACTTTCTAGTTCACTAACAAAACATGGTGTATTTGGGGTGCTTCCAACCCACTAATTCAATCATGATCATGAGCCAAAAGTAATGGAACTTTGTTCCTACATCCTGGGAATCCTTGAAATACTCCAAAAGTAGGTTAAGAAGATATGGGCTCTAGCTTAATACAATGCTCTTTACGCACTCCATGGTTGTGGCTATGATGCCTGTTGGCACTTCTTCCTTACAACAATTCAAAGTAATTTATAGGCCATCTGTTTGGTTTCTAGCCTTGTTGTTGGTTCACTGATCATATTGATGATGATCCCTCTGGATCCTCTATCTGTCCCGTAGGTATGATTCATCTCTTCTACCAAGGATTTCTCCTTGGTCTTGTCATCTAGGTAATGCACAGGTGTCTCACCGTTGGTGGAAAGACCTGTTATTTTTTCTATCAAATCAATGTTTATGGAAACTTGTGTGTCCAACCACAAAATACCTCCACGCATGACTACCAGTAATTGCTTGACACAATTATTTACATTGTTTCCCCTTCCAAAGTGTGGGATATCCAACAAGTTCATGATACCTGTATTGTATAACCCTTGTATCCACAGTATAGGTTCCATTATGTGTACTCTTGTCATAATGACCCCTCTTCTTTCTAAGTATACTTGTTGTGTGAAATATGGAAATTTATCTGTGTCCCTGACATCATGGTATGAATAGCGCAATTTTTATATGCATCCAAGTAAGTGTGTGAAAATATTTACGGATGTTGGTATGCGTGGTAACATAATGGTTACCTCTTGTTGCTTGTGCGAGGATATTTGGACCTGTTGTTTTCCCTCCCCTTTCCTGACACAATTGAAGGCCCTGTATTTTAATACGTTTGTTCTTCCTCCTCTTCCTCTCCACCATATTCCTACTGTGTAGTGGTATTTTCTACTAGTGTTTGTTCCTATTGTGCTTTCTCTATGCCATCTTGAGTCCTCGACTCGACAGACTCAGTCCTTTTCTCATCTACTTCTATTTTGGGTGGGATTGTTTTCTTCATAGGGTTTGGATCGACAACTATGTTTGTTGGATCGATCTGCAGCTTTATGTTTTCTTTTTTACCAATGTAGGAATCACTAGTTCTAGGGAAGGAATGGTGTCAACATCCACCACTCCCTTCGTCTGTGTAGGGTTATTGACCTCCCCTATTGACTCCGACGATAACCTGTTGTTTCTACAAGTTCTCCTCGACATATGGCTTGGTGCTACAACTTTGGGTGGTGCCATCATGCTGGAATATAGATGGGTTTGCATCATAAATCCTATTTTCCACCTACTAAATCTCCTTTATATTCTTCACTTCTTGTTTCTTATCTCTGTGTTCCCTCGAATTCACAATGTGGCTTGTTGAACCCTAACTTTGCTTCTAAATTTCTATCATAAATGATCCAAATTTTTCCAAGCATGCTTCATTAACTTTCATAAATTCTCCAGAGCTTACCAGGCACACTTCATAAATGTTCGTTTCGCACCTCCTTTTTCCGGTGATCGATTTTTCATTTCTTGACTATTTCATATTTCTAGTGCGTTGTATTTTCCGACTGTGATCCATGTTTGGCACACTGGTATCTAATTTTGTCATATTTATCCTACACATAGTATATTCACTTCTTGTCACACTGAATTTCTTTCTGTGACGCACTGTCATTCTCAAGAATCTATCTATCAATTATTCCTCTAACTACTTTTTTTTTGTCTTTTTGTTCATTTTTCTACTTTTCTCTTCCTTTTTCTTCTTTTAACTCCTAATATTTACAATATGTACATGTCTAATTGTTGTGCTGCAACTACTAAGAGTTAGTAGGTCGAATGTCCCTATATAGTTTCAGTCGACTACCATTTACCGGTCCTTGAAATTCCTTGCCTGCTAAATCTTGCAGTTGTACAACACCTCCGTCTGTGATAGGATTTATCTAATATGGCCCTACCCAATGCATTCTAAGTTTCCCTTGGTGTTGCAAATATTTACTGTCATAGAGGAGAACCAAATCGCCTTCCTTAAATTTCTTCTTCTTGATATGTTTGTCATGCCATGATTTATCCTTTTCTTTCTGTACCTCATGATGGAAACCTACTATGATTATGTCTTCTTCTAATTCCATTAGTTGGGGCAGTCTTTCCTGCACTGTGCCCCTTTCTATCATGTATGTAATTGTTGTAATGCACATACTTGGTATTAAATAATCCAAGTGAACTATTTCTTCATGTCCGTACACCAACCTAAAGGGTTTCTACCCTGTTAGCTTCTTACATGTAGTCCTATAAGCTCAAAGTATTGTTGGTACCTTCAAATACCAACCGTCTCTGTTCACATCACAAATATCTATTAAGGAATTCTCCAAAATCTTGTTAAGGGCTTCCACTGTTCCATTTTCTTGAGGATGATACAGAGTGCTTTTCTGATGACATATCTCAAATTATTCCAACATTTCATGTATTGTGCTATTAATAAAGTGAATCCCCTAATCACTCATCCATATTCTTGGACATCCAAACCTTGTCACTACATGTTCAAATAGAAAGTGTGTTGTAGTTTCTATGTTGTAGTATTTTACTGGTGTTTCCTCAACCCATTTGGTTAAGTATTCCATCGATGTAATAATATATCTTTCTCTTGATCTTCTTTCTGGTGGATTAATTAGACTTACTAATCTAAAAATAGAAGTCTGACTTGTTATGCTATGCAAGCACCCTCTACCTCATAAAATTAAACCTTAACAGGACCTTGCTTCATGTGTTAAAATATGCAAGAGGTTTCATGTGTCAAGTTTTTGGTTCTTCTTTGCAATGTTCATGTGTGAGGAAATGATCTTTAAAAGATTTATTATGTGTTATAAACCAATACACAGCCATAAAAAGTGCAGAAAATAACACAGTAAACTCACAACAAAAGCAATATGATAAAGGAGTTCACCCCTCTCTGGGCTACGTCTCCTTGAGCCTCCTTCAATGGACTTGGCTCTTTGGGATTAGTTTGTCAAATGCTCTTTACAAGATTCTGCTCAACTCAAATGGATTTACAGACTGTACCATTGAGTTCAAAATACATAAAAACCCCAAATTTGACTGTAAAAACTCTGCAAATGGACAATGGCTCATCCAACAATGACCTCTTCTACAAATGGCCTCCAAGCTTCCTTGAGATTCAATGGAGAAAAAATGCCTGTAAAATTCCTCCAATGGATATGAAACCTATCCCAAAATGTTCAGAGCATATTAATCAGTCAGAAATGACTATTCAGTCTCAGAAAATGGTTAAGTGCTCATCAGAGCAATGCCTCAAACAATGAGGGCTTTAATCTTCATGGAGCTTCCTCAAGCTTCAAATG
>SNQJ01S0046591.1:35022-48491 GCA_010110895.2 Picea sitchensis | reverse complement strand
CTTCTCCATACGGACTCCGTTTGCGAAAATAAATATACCTCCGGAATCAGGAGAACGAGACGGACGCAATGGCACCGTTTTCGTTGCATTCCGAGCACTTTGAAAATTTAGCAAATTTTAGACCCCTGGTCCAGATTATGATCACTTACAAAATCTATTTCTCACTTATCAAACACTTGTAAATTTATTTGAGGTCTCAATGGCATCTCATCCCTCCTGGATGGTTTCCCAACTCTTTGACAAACATCACACTTTTGATAGTATTCCTTTGAATCCTTGTGAATTGTTGGCCACCCTAATCCTGCTCACAATACCTTCTACATGGTAGCTTTCCCTGCGTAGTGTCATCCAACAATCCCTTAATGTGCCTATGCTAAAATTATGGGCCTTTCATGCTCCATCAAACATATCCTTAGGATGTTTTCTTCTCTAATTTTGTATAAATGACCTGCAATCAATTGATAATCGACTACTCTGACTACTAATTTTTTTCTTTTGCGCAATAGTAAATTCTCTTGGTGACAAAAACTCAATGATATCAGCAAAATACTCATCATCTATATTTACTAAAAACAATTTTGCATCTGTAAAGTTTTCTTTCAAGTTACTGGGTTATTCTCCATTAATTATCCTAGATAAGTGATCTAGTCCTACATTCAATATTCTTGGGTTCACCACTACTTCAAATTCAAATTCTTGGAACAAAAGTATCCATCTGCATATCCTTCCCCCCAACACTAGCTTATTTACTAAGTATCTCAGAGATAAATGATATGTAAACATATTGAAATTTTTCCCTAACAAGTAATGTCTGTATCTCTGCAAGGCGTAGACCATAACTAATCCTTCTCTTTATGTAGTGCTATAGTTTTGTTCTGAATCTAATAAATTCCTTCTTGCAAATGCAATAGGGTGATCTATATCACCTTCTCCTGGTTGTGTCAATACTGCTCCTAATGCTATTTTATATGCATCCACATGCACATGAAATTATTTTTCCCAATCTGGAAACACTAAAATCGGCGCAGTAACCATATTCTCCTTCAAATATCCAAACTTTGTTGGCATTCATCATTCCAATGATACTTAGTGTCTTTCTTCAACAACTTCTCCACTGTCACAGTAATCTATGCATATCCTCTTATGAACTTCTTTTAATATCATGTATAGCCCAATGTACTCTTCAACTATCGCACTGACTTTGGTGGTGGTAAGTTAAATATAACAACAATTTTAGCAGGATCAACCAATAGACCTTGTTTACACACCACATGCCCTAGAAAAATACCAAAATGCACACTGAAAATACATTTATTAATATTTAATGATATCTAACATTTTATGCATTTGTCTAACATTAATATTAATACTTCAACATGATCCTTCAGTAAGATAAACATTGTCCAATCATCCAAGTAAACCTCCAAAAACTTATGAATAAAGTCCTTAAAAGATGTTACTACTACTCTTGAAAAAATGGTAGGCGCATTCTTTACCCCAAATGGCATGACTGTATACTGAAAATATCCCCATTTTGTCACAAATGTTGTCTTGTGTCTATCTTCTGGTGCAATACTTATCTAATGATATCTTGAAAATCCATCTGTAAAAGAATAAGCTTCTTGACCTCCTACATTGTCCAAAACTTCATCTGTAAATGGGGTAGGAAAATAATCATGTAGGAAATCATCATTCAATTTTCTCAAATCTACACAAATCCTGATCCCTCCTTGCTTATTATCCTACACTACCATAGGACTAATCCATTCTGATTCTTCCACAGGTTCTATGACACCAACTTCTAGCATTTTGTCAATTTCTTCCTTCATTTTGTCTTTAAATATTGAATTAAATATGCAAGGTCTATGTCTGATAGGTCTGGCTTCTAGATTCAAAGGGATATTTATCTCTCCTAATTCTCCTACTAATCCCTTCATTTCTAAAAAAAAAATTGGGATTAAATCACTGTACTCGCTCAGTAATTTTGCGATTCTTTCTACTGTTTGATTATCCCAATAATCTTCGATGCTAGAAATCTTTGGGTTTTTTGCAGTTCCAATGTTTAACTTATTGATATTTAATGGTGCAACATAATATTCTAAATCAATCTTTGGACCTTCTATTTCCCTTTCTCCTTCAACTTCTGAGATCTGTATATTGTGCGAGTTATCCTCTGTAGGAACTTCTTCTTCTGCGACATGATAACAATGTAGTAATTGTTTCACTGTCTGTCTATTCTTCTTCTGATATGTTGGAGTTATTTCAAATTTCGGTTCTTCAAATATTTTGTCTCTTACCACCTTCAACTTTGTATCTATCTTTGGACTTTCATTCTCTAAGGAAAATGTTATTACAAAAATTTGTTGTATCTCTTCCCAGTTTGTAGTGTCTTTGCGTTGTTCCTGTTATGTATACAAGTTCTTTGGAATGCCTTCTAGTGCGTGAATAAAATTATGTGTCCATTCTTCCGGTGGTACTAATATCCATTGACCCATGCACCTATCTACATGTTATTTAGGTTGTCCAATTCCATCATATTTCTCCTAATATTTATGCTCTCGTTCTGCACCGAATCTGATGCGTAGTAACCTCTTTCACTGAAACCAGTTGTTGATCTTCTCCTTGTGTGTACCCTGTTGAAACAGTTCTTAAATTTTTATCCCTAAGGCCTAATTTTTTCTTTTTTGGGTTTCGTCTTTTCATAAAAACACGAGTTTCGTATCAATTCTAAGCACACGATACCTTTTTCTTAATTTTTTTTTTAATTTTTCGGATAATAAAAGGGAAAAAGGCTTACAAAAAATTATAAGACTCCCGACGCTTTTTATTTGAAATTATTTAAAACGTGTTAAATTTTAAAACTAACGATTTTTAAATTAAGCTTAAAAGAATTTTCGGGACTCAGGGTTTGCTACAAACAAATTTTTCGATGCAAATCGAATCGCGAAATCCCGACCCCCGATTTCCCGAAACGTTGAAATCTTAATTAAAACATGGATTAATTAATTCTCTTATAAGAAAGGTTGAGGGTTAAGATAATCATGTCACGAGTTCGGGATTTGCGGTTCAGTGAGATCACATCTCCTGTCATCATGTTTCCCAAAATCCCGAATCACAAAACACTGATCCACAATTCACGTTAAATCAAACTAGTTTTGTTTTGGCCTTAATCATGATTAGTTAGTTAATTAAGATGAGTTAAGTCCTGTTTAAAAAGCAAGCCGTCGTGATTTCATGATTTCGGAGATCGGATTTCATTGATAACATACTTCTCAACATCAGGATCCCCGAAATCCCGAAAACGTCTAATCTCAATTAATTAATGTGCTAAAAGCGTTTTAAGTCTTAATTAAAACACCGCAATTTCGCGATTTCGCAATTTTGGAAATCGTTTTTCATCGATGACATACCTCTCGACATCAAGATTTCTGAAATCCCGAAAAGCAAAGTTTTCAGCTTTAATCTATGATTAGCACTAATTAACCTTTTTTTTTTTTAAACATGATTAATGGTAATCATTCTTTAAGTGTTCATTCATGTTTCACTTTCCGATTAAGTAAGTTTCTCGTTTTCTTTAAAAACCGGAAGGCACCTAAATACAGACATTAAATGTGTATCTCGAAAAAATATCCTCTGCATTAAGAGCCTTAAATTCGTGACAGCTGTGTAAATCTTGTCATTTTTAAATGTATTCAAAATAAACATTCAAATGTCTATGTTTTGATTTTACGCTGAGCTCGTTTATCCATTTTATGTGACAGGTTTTCAATTAAACGCAGAAGTCATGGCACCCAAAAAGGCACCGAAGAAGAACAAAGACACACAGGAAGGAGATATCATCTCCAACACCACTCCACAAGCTATAGACTCCATTAAATATTGGACTCAAATCTCTGAATTGATGGAGTATGAGCTTGAGAATGCTCATCCTGATTCTGAAAATCATTGTCGGGACATAGCTCAGTCAGAGCTTCATAAGATCATTGTGCACCTGCGGCTCGTGGCATACACTGATATGATCAGTTGGGCTCTGGATAAGGTCGATATCCCAACAAGGAGCATCTTAAACGACCAAGGAGCTATCGTCGGCTCCTTCAGGACAGAACACATACAAGTAATGTATAAACTCTCGCCAAATCATAAACATACTTTTAATGCTGAATTTTTAGCAGAGTTTCAGAGAAAATAATGTATTGAGGCAGACCAGACATATCCGGATATGATTAGAGAATGGACGAGGTGTCCAACAAAGTTTAGAGCTGATTCTCATGGGATTTATGCTACAACATCCTTGAATGAATACATGGTATATGTAGCCATTATGTTATGTAGACTTTTCGGGAGAAAAGATCGTTGCCATTTTCATGCAGATTGGGTGCCCTTTTTAGAAGAAGCTTCAGAAGGAAATGGTTTTAACTGGCATAAGATTTTTTTAGATAACCTAATACAAGAAGTCTTAAACTATAAATCAACAAAATCAAAGGGACAACCAGTAGCCTCTTATATGTCTGCATACATTATGGATGCAATATGTTATGTGACTCCTTTTCCATTAATGAATTTGAGTTGGAACATTTCCTGTCCAGAACCCATTCATAAATATCACTCGGCCCTTTGGGAAGAAAATGCTAAAGATGCATTTTATGAGGTTTGTCATTTTATTATAATTTCTATGCACAAAATATTTTTTGGATGCGAACCCCCTCGCATTTCTGATGCAATCACAAAAAATCTGAAAACAATTGCCGATTGGTTTATTGAGGAATTGTTTTCCTACATTAGGGTTTATGGCTGTTCCATTCCCCCTCATGCACTCCCTAAATTCATACTGGACAGATTGGTGTGCAGGGAGGTAACCCATCAGATAGTAAAGGGTGGTGTTGGATTAGAATTAAAAGCCGCTTAGAAGAAGTCATGGCCATCTTTCCCTGTTCATATTGGGAAATTTTCTTTATTAAATTTAGGCCATTCTAAGGTAGAGGTTGAGTCATTAGAAGAAGTGAAATTAGTATATTGAGCACATAAAATATGACCCCTACCAAGTAATAAGTAGGCATTTCATACATTGTAATCTAAAGGCGTATGAACATGAAGCATCTATTTATGATGATGTATTTAAGGATGTTAAATCCTATGAAGAACTACTGAATAGAGTACAGGCCATGCCACCTGAATCACAGACCGGATTCGTTTCTTTTCAGAGCCATAGGCGAAGTTGCCTGCCCAAGAGTTTGTAGGGTGAAATTTCAACCCCACCACCAGAACAGGAAGGGCTCCCTCCAGGTTTTGAAACTAATACACAGGATAAAGAAAATACCAAAGGAAAGTTGAAGAATACTGAGATACCTTCCCAAGACACAGAGGGTTCTCAAACAAAAGAATCTGAGATAGAGAGGGGAAAAGAGATGGAAACAACTCCAGAAATCATTAAGGATGTCCAAAAAAGATAGGAGGAACAACATCAACAGAGCTCGATAGTCCTATCACCTCCTTAACTCCATTGCAGTCAACTTATGGAACCCCTCATGAAGGAGCATTATATGTCAGTGATCTAGAGCCAATTTCAAGAGATGAAATCCCTCCATCGGATTACTTTTTCAGTAAAAAGAGAAGAGCAGTCTTGAAACAGGAAATTCATCCAAGAGGAGAGGGGATGATTAAGAAACATAGGGTCATCATAGATGGAAAGAAGCTTAAAGATGGAGAATTTGATACGGAGTTAGCAAGTACAATGGGTGCTATAGCATCAACAAATATATATTATGTTGGCAGTTTAACAAGCATGCTGGAACAAAAAGACCAAACAATAATTCAGTTACAGGACAAATTAAAAGAAACTGAGAGAAATATCAGTTGGGGAATACAAAAGGGTCTAGAACAAGCTAGACTAGAAGATATGCAAGAAATTCAGAAAATGAATAAAGACTTAGAGGAGGAAAAATAGATAATATAGGTCACACAGGCACAGGTCCAAAAGCTGGGAGAAGAAAACAAACATTTACAAGATAAAATTATTTCTATTACTAATCAAGTAGTAGAACTTGAAAATTTCAGGACACAAGCATTGGGGATATGTTTGAAAATAGAAGAAGAATAGCAGAAAGTGTTTTTGAATCTGGAATTAGTCCAGAATTATTTTCAAGTAACAAATAAATCTTTGGAGAATGTTTTCCAGAAGGAAAGGGAGGCGAAAGCAGCTAGAACGACTTTCCAAAAGGCAGTAGCCTTCTCAACAAAGGAAGAAGTTGGAAGGATTCAGAAATTATCCATTTCTGAACAGGTTAAAGGGGAAATAATACTTAAAGTGTGGGAAGCTAACCTGGCCGAATATAAAAGAATAATCAGAGAGGTCAATAATGATTGCCAGGGAATTTATGATCTCTTAGAAAGAGCATCATTGAATATCGGAACAAATGACTGTTCTGGATTATTAGGTGAGATTAATATTACCAAGCACCAGCTAAGGTTCAAACAAGAGCTGAAGGAAATGAAGATAGAGATTCCAAAAATTAAATTAATCAATATCACATAAATCAACAAATGGATGGTGACACCGAACCTAAAGTTGCAAACTATTAAGTTCACAGAGAAGATGATAGAAAATTGTTTGCCTGAATTACAGAAAAGATTTTTCTTGTTTGAAGCAAACGAGATACCAAATGCTCCCAAAAATTTTGTGATTTTTTTGGGAAAGTGTGTTCAGTGTATTGAAGTGGAGAAAGGAAGTTCGTCAATGCAAGCGTAAAAACATTTTTTTTTAAATGTTTTTTTTATCATTAGAAATTAGAAAGAAAATGTAAACGGTTGACATTATTTTTATATGTAACCGTAATATTAGGAAGTTGGTTTGTCACCAACGAGAAAATTTTGATGAAGATGTATAAATGTATTTTCTAAAGATGGAAAAATGGCTTTTGAATTTTTGGAGAGAGCCGATTGTATTAACAGTTTTCCAATCCATCATAATATAGATTACAAACGAGATTCTGAAACCTGCAAATTTGTAGCTATGTGTTCTTCAACCATGTTTACTATACTTTATTGTATTTTTCGTTCAATGTTTTTCTAATGAATAATCAATTTGAAGTTATCTGCATCTTTGATTTCTAGTTCAGATTGGTTTGGATATCAAATTATTTACAGCTTTTCCTCTGAAATTGCTATCAGTGATTTTAAGACCTGTTAATCATTTGAACCTTAATACTTAACTTTTCATTAGAAACCTCATTTTCTTTCATTATTATCTGTCGAAATATGAGATTCTTTCTTGATTAAAGCCTCATATTTTTCTGTAGTACTTATTTGTTATTTTATAATCCTCAAATTTTTACAAATCCAAGAAATGACCTCGAATGTATTTATGTTAGTGTTTTGAATTTCAAAATTGTTTTTCCTATTCTCATCTCTGGAAAGTTTGAAGTAACATTTGATTAAAGTTCTTTCACGATTAAATAAAATCTTATCCTCCATGACTATTCCAAGTAGCAGACAACCCAACATTGAACCGGGCCTTCAAGATCAAACCAGTATTGCCTTGAACCTATTTAATACCATCTTACAAACAACAACTAACCGGGTCAAATTAGAACGTTCATGGGCTACTATTGAGAGAGATATTAACATCCAAGAACAACGGGAAGCTAGATAGAGACAGTTGAGAAACTGATTCTGCTTCACCCTTTCTTTTTAATCCTTAACCTCAAGATTATTCTTTTTAACATTTACGAATGCCTTGACGGTATACTTTACAGCCTTAAAGTATAAAGTCAGGAACAACATCTTTTTGGCGCCATTGTCAGGGATCGAAGAAACGAATCTTTTCCCTGGGAAGAACGACATTGACATTTTCTGTTTTTGATAGTGAAAAAGGACAGAAAACCTTCTAAGGCTTAATATTTTTCACTTGGCGACTCCACGATAATTAAACTGGCTATTAGCCGAAAGAACACCAGAAAAAACCTAGACAACAAGCAGACCTCTCCAGTCTCCGATCCGAAAAATATTTTAAAATCACGAAAATCACTTAAACAAGTCTTTTTACCCACATATACTATATGTCAGCCAGACTTTACGCAGTTAAACGTTTTGGAAACTCTTGAAAGATCTCTTTCACTTCCCCTCTAATACAATACGTTCTCATTTCCTGAGGATTCCTCCCCATATTTCTGAGAATCTTCTCCTCACACATTCTGAGCTTCAATCTCAAATCTAACCATGGCTGCACAAGGAGGTGTTGGAGCTGGAGGTGGCGCCCCTGGAGGTGGTCAAGTACCGCTTCCTGGAATCTTCACTAAAGTAGCTGCTAGATATGCTCCCCTTCTTCTTCCCATTCCTCTTCATGATCTTCCCGAGAATTATATGGAAAGTCTTCCGAAATTTACAGGGGAAGGGGATTTGACTGCCCAAGAACATATAAACTTTTTTGATCAATTTGCTGACATCCTCAGAATAGAACAAAAAGATGTCTATTCTAGACTCCTCGTTCAAAATTTCGAAGGACAAGTGAGGACCTAGTTTCGATCCTTAGCAGATGGATCTTTAAGATCTTATGAATAACTTGAAAGTGCATTTATTAAACAATGGGGAGAGAGAAAGGACCACCTCTACTACTTGACTGAATTTGGAGCACTTAGAAAGAAAAACTCTAAATCAGTTCTAGAATTCACGCAAAGGTTCAATAAGTTGTATAATAAAATCCCAGTTGAGGTTAAACCTTCACAACCCTCAGCAAAAGTGACTTTTGTTGGAGCTTTTGATCCTGACTTCGCCTTATTATTGAGAGAAAGGAGATCAACAGATCTCACGAAAATGTAGGATGATGCGCTTGAGATTGAATCAAACATGATGGCATCAGGGAAATTAAAAGCAAAGACTGAAACTGGAAACAAAGAAAATAGGAAATTCAAAGAACAAGGTGGACCTTGAGGATCGGGGAAATCCTCGGGAGATAGAATAGACGAGATGGCTAGGGTTATTAAAGAACTTTCAAACAAGATCTCAAAAATGGAACTAGAGAAATTGAAAAGAGATAATTTCCCCAGAAAAGATTTTAGAAGAAATCTTGATCCTCAAGGATCATAGAAAATAATTAAAAATGAAGATCAAAAAATTCCAACACCCTTCAAAAGTGAAAACTTCATTGGAGAGGAAGATCTAGGAGATTTTGAAGAAATTAATAATCTTGGCGATGATAATAAATCACCTTATTTATCGAGACAAGATTACGAAAGATGTTTAAATAAAGAAATTACATCGGAAGACAATGTTAGCAATAATATGTCTAAAGATTTCACATATCAAGATATCTCAGATGACATCATAGCTGAACTACAGGGAAAATATAATTTAAGACCAAGGAACAAAAGTATCCCAAATGTTTCGACAAAAAAGATTTTTCCAAGAAGCGAAACTGATGAGGCAACTCTAAAAGTTGTTGATAAACAACCTGCGAAAAAAAACATAGCTGATACACAACCTGTCCAGTCAGAACTAGCAGAAATACTCCCTATGAAGACACAAGCTCCTATAAATGAAAACAAGTCCACATCACAACGAAAATATGAAAAGAAAGGAATGGAAGCCCCGAACATCGAAAATGACAAGGTCCTAGGAAATTTTAATTTGGAAAACGAAATAAATAAAATCAAAATTCCTATTCCCCTTGTTGAATTAGCTAAAAATCCCATATACAGAAAACAAATCGCCAAGATGATTAACTTTTCTGAAAAAGAAAGCTAAGCCGATGTCATCAACTTAGAATATGATAAACCAAACATAGTCTTTGGTCCACACTTCAAAGGTGCGAGAGACACTGTGGCTCCCTTTTATATTATGTTAACCCTATTTGACCACCTTCTTCATAACTGTATGTTGGATTCCGGAGATTCCCACAATGTGATGCCAAAGGAAATTATGGAAAAACTTGGTCTTGAAATCACAAGGCCCTATGGTGACTTATATTCTTTTGATTCAAGGAAATTCAAATGCATAGGTATGATTAAAGACCTAGTGGTAGGTTTGGCTCAAATACCTGCTAAAAGTATTCTTATGGATGTAGTAGTCGTTGACATCCCTCCAAAGTATGGTATGCTATTATCTAGATCATGGGGTGCCAAGCTTGGAGGATCTCTCCAACTGGATATGACATATGCTACAATTCCAGTTTTCGGTGGACAATACACGCGTCTTTACAGAGTGATGCAGGAGCATCCCTCACGACAAGCAACCAACGTGGAAGCGGAAGTCAGCTGGAAGACGTCTAGCACAAGTTTTCGAATTTTCAAAATTTTCCCTTGGAGTTGACACGTTGAACATAAATGAGACGATTTATTTTAGGCACCTTGGAAAGAATGTAATCAGACCTCGAGCCATACGCTCTCGTCTGAGATAGCCAGAGGCATTTATAGTAGTAGTTGCAGGTAGATAGAATTAAAAATTCTAGATTAGATAGTTCTAGAAGGAAGAGGGAAAACTGACTATAGACACCCTCATTTGTATCATTGTAACATGAACCAGATAGATTATTATCAAGGAAGAGCATAGGAGAATAGCAGGGAGTTGTAGAAGACATCCATGTACAGATCGTGAATTAATAGAAGAAGTTGATTCAGACTCNACCTCGAGCCATACGCTCTCGTCTGAGATAGCCAGAGGAATTTATAGTAGTAGTTGCAGGTAGATAGAATTAAAAATTCTAGATTAGATAGTTCTAGAAGGAAGAGGGAAAACTGACTATAGACACCCTCATTTGTATCATTGTAACATGAACCAGATAGATTATTATCAAGGAAGAGCATAGGAGAATAGCAGGGAGTTGTAGAAGACATCCATGTACAGATCGTGAATTAATAGAAGAAGTTGATTCAGACTCATGGCTGTTGTGTTATTCTCCATGTATATGTGTTAATTGCTCTGAGTATTACTTCCTGTTATGCATTTGTTATGCTGTGTGTGTGAATGACTTCATGTAGTAAGATAGAAGTCTGAGAGCAGGTGAAGTGAGTTACAGTTGTTTTCTCTTTGAGCAAGGATTCCTGCAAGGAGTGCAGTCGTGTCGTCCGCAAGGAGTGCGTTGACAGAAGGCTCAGGAGTTAAACTCTTGTTCTCAGAACCCTCAGAAGTGAAAGCGGGTTACTAAGACTGTGCAAGGAGTGCACAAGGCTGAGTAAAGTCTCAGTTGCAAAATCTGAGCGAAGGAGATCTAAGATTGTTGCTGCAGGAAGTGCGCAGAGTCGAAAGGATTCAACACTTGGGAAGTTGTTGAATGTTGAGCGCAAGGAAGGCACGCAAGTTCCTCTGAATACACAAAGTGAAAAAGATCAGGAGGTATAGCACCTTCGTGATATCATTATCGAAGACTGCACAGGAAAATTCTGTGCCCAGAAGCCTTTAAGAAGGAGAAGAAGGAATCGACGGTCATGATTCGCAGAGGAAAAGTGCGAAATCCCGTCAGCCGCCAGATCATGAGAAGTAGCACAGGGGTTAAGCTCTGAGGCAGAGGAGAGTCCTGGAGGAGCCATCGGGATATTAGCCCATCGGGGTTTTGGAAAGCAAGAGAATCAAGACTTTGAAAGTCCCGAAATCCCAAGGGAAATCTGAGCCGTTGATCTCGGCAGGGACATGTGGCAGAAGATCCTGACGAGTCGACATTTGGAGCATCGGATTTTCCAGAGGTAAGAGTCTGGTACATGTTGAAATCGTGATTCACGATTTCCCGATTTGATATGAGCCGTTGATCACAGAGGGACACGTGGCGAGAGATCCCAGAGAATCGGAGTTCAGGATATCGGGGTTCCTGAAGTCGTGAAACACTGGTAGGTTGAAATCGCGATCTGCGATTTCCCGACGCGGTTGGAGCCGTTCGATCTAAGGGATGTGTGTCCAAGGATCTGCAGGAGTCGGGGTTCGACATTTTGGAATTCTCGGTGACAAGAAACTCACGACCATAGAATTCACGAAATCCTGAAACACGACGGTCCCACATTCATAACCTTCAGTGGAGGACAGGTGTCGGAGCATTAAGTCTCACCCTGAGGTGACGACAGGTGTCATCGTATATCGGAGTTCGGGACTTGGAAGGGTCCGTGAATTTGTGCAATAGAACTCGTGAAATTCCCAAATCCGTGAAGTGCGAAACTCCGATAAGGGAAGGACCGTAGTCTTTGTGGACTAGTAGGTCACATCCGAAAGAGTTAGCCTGGGGATAAAGGGTGCAGAAGGTGCCATTGGAGTTCGGGAATCGGGGATAAGAGAGGTAAGTAACTTAC
Source organism: Picea sitchensis (assembly GCA_010110895.2). Classification (NCBI taxonomy): domain Eukaryota; kingdom Viridiplantae; phylum Streptophyta; class Pinopsida; order Pinales; family Pinaceae; genus Picea; species Picea sitchensis. The sequence goes on along the minus strand of SNQJ01S0046591.1, from coordinate 36,225 downwards.
GACATCGTAAGTTTCGATTTCCCGACAAGGAATTTCCCGATAGGAGACGAGGAAGGTGTGACGTGAATATTTCATCGGGGTTTGGAGATTTATAAGGCCGATCCTGTGAGTTCAGGATTCGTGATCATGCTGAAGGCGATTTCCCAATAGGAGGGAGGGGGATCATAAGGAGAATATTCTGTGGGTGTAGCAAAGTCCCGATAAGGGATTTGAAGAACATCTTTTGTTCTTCGGGCCTAGGGAAGAGAGGGTCTTGGTGAGAGCAGACGTGCCCTGGGTGGCCGTTTGCGTCAAGTGGTATCAGAGCCTAGAAAAGCTTCTTTGCTTTCTATAGCAGAGAAGAAAGGGAGAATTCACCATGCCGCCAAGGAGAAGAGGTAGACAGTCACCCGATCCAGAGGAGGGAAGAGAATTGTCCAGAGAAAGGGAATTGTTCAGAGAAAGAGAAATGTCCAGAGACAGAGGGAGGCAAGGACAGAATCCAGACATGGAAAGAAGAATGCGAAATCTTCATGCCAGAATGGAGGACATGGAGATAAGAGAAAGGCGAAGAGCTGATGCAGGAGATATCAGTGAATCGGAGGATGAAGGTGATGCTGGACGTGAAGAAGAAGAGATCCCAGTAGAAGATGCATCTAATGAGCATTTAATTAAGGCTATCGCTCGGATGAGTTCAAAAACAAAGATGGACATTCCAGCTTATGAAGGGAGTCTGGATGTAGAAGAGCTGCTAGACTGGATTAGAGCTCTTGACACTTACTTCGATTATGAAGATATCGAAGATGATAAGAAGGTCAGACATGCTGTCACAAGATTAAAAGGACATGCAGCATTGTGGTGGGATGAACTGCAAGATGACAGGCATTTCCAAGGCAAGCAGAAAATTAAGAACTGGGATAGGATGATTGCAAAGATGAAGGAAAAATTCATTCCCAGGGACTATCAAATTTCTCTGTTCAGAAGGATGCAGAACCTGAGACAGAAGATGATGATGGTGAAAGAGTACACCGAGGAATTTTACAGGTTGAATATTAGAGTAGGTCATCATGAAAGCAATGATGAAAAGGTGGCCAGGTATATGAATGGCCTGAGGTATGAAATTCAGGATGAACTAAATTTGGCGACCATCCGAACTGTGGAGGATGCTTACCAATTGGCTCTGAAAGCTGAGGAGAAGCTGAGCCGTAAACAAAGTCAGAGGGG
>SNQJ01S0046590.1:66602-86842 GCA_010110895.2 Picea sitchensis | reverse complement strand
CAGATTTAAATGTTCATCTTCTAAATATCTTCAGCTAATAGATTCTTAAGTGCTTGTTGGTTGGAGTTATTTCCTTATCTTTTCTTCTGATCATCATTTAAACTATTGAAGATCCAGTGAGTGTGTTATCTTGCCTTGTGAAGTTTTCTTTGTCATTTCTGGTTGTCTCTCAGATTTGATTAATTTCAGACTCCATAGCCCAATGGATGTGTGAACTGTCTCAACCAGTTTATAAACCCTTTTTACAACAAAACCCTTGTTCTTCATAACTAGCCTAAGATTTCTGCAAACAAAGCTATATTACACAGAGAGATCCCTCTCTGAGTCTTGGAGGGCTAGATCCAGGACTCGAAGCGGTTCTGATGTTGCCTCTGTGATTGCCTTTTCAGCCTGGGCAAAATTACAGAGTGATAACAGGGACAACGTTGAAATTTCTTCAAACTGTGCATGTATCACTAATGTCCCCATGATCCTCATCTAGATGACCGAATAAGTCTTGGATCATTTGATTTGTCCCATCATCTTGAACTATGTTATTATTGTCATCTACTTCCATGGGATCATTAACTTGATCTTCATTATCTGCTTCAAGTTCTTCATCTTGTACAACATCATTTCTACTACTACTTGATGCTTTGTGCATAAAGTTAGGGGGCAAATCTAACTTTATAATTACAAACAATCATGAAAAATTAGTGCATGTATAAAACAGTATAAAAGTTTGAGAATACAATAAATATTAAAGCAGATAATGAATATATATATATATAGCTAATCACCATGGGACTATATTCATTTGATCCCCCGTCCATGTGCCCATATTTTCTACAATGTTTTTTAGATGTTGCTATTAAAACTCTTTCGAGACGTCTAGTACAACAATTTTTGCAAGAGCAATAACATTTACCATCACCCTTTTCACCCTCTTTAATTTTTTTCCCACCTCTAATGTTTTCTGACATTCTTCCCCACAAACATATACTGAAAAAAATACATGTTTTTTGTTTGCCAAGAAGACCGGCTTATACCCTTTTTGAATTGTCGTTATTATAGCAAACTTGTCGCAACATCCGTAAAATGAAACATATTTATATATTTTATAACATTGCAATTCCGACGATAGTTGACCAATTCAAAGTTGACTTGGTCAAATACTAGGTGACCGTTGGAGTGGGGAAAACCTAGTGTCCACAATGTCGCAAGTGCGACAAATATTTCACCAACGTCGCAAGCAAGATGAAAATTTTACGTCGTCGCAAGAGTGACGTCCTCTGAACTTCGTCGCAAGAGAGACATTTTTTAGTAGTAGGTCGCAAGAGCGACGTTATCGGGAAATATGGAGAGAAAAAAATTAATTTTTCCTCTATTTTTCAATAGTATGGCCAATTTTGTCCATAACGTCGCAAATTTTCCAATATGTACTAGTGTTATCATAGTATGGGGCACTAATTAAGGGTGCTTTGTTGAGTGCTTCTTTGAGGGAATCAAATGCATCTTGAGCATGTTGGTCCCATTGAAATGGGACATCATGTTGTAGTAAGCGTAAGAAGCCATGGGCGTGGATAGCATAATCAGGAACAAAACGCCGTAAAAAAATGTCTTTTCCTTGGAGGCTTTGCAATTAGCGTAGGTTCTTGGGAGGAGGAATCTCATTGATGGCCTGGACCTTAATGGGGTCTACAGTGATGCCTTGTTGGGAGATGATGAATCCTGATAGGCGGTGTGCAATGACGCAAAAGACACATTTCAGAGGGTTGCGGCGACTATTGTATCGTCGGAAGAATTCGAAGTTTATCCGTAGATCTTCTATGTGTTGGGAGCACTATTTGAAATGAGCGTTGAGGTCATCCAAGTATGCGAGGATAATTTGAGCGACATCGTGAAATGCATATGTCATGGCACATTGGAAGGTGGCGCTAGCATTTTTCAGTCTGAAGGGAATTATGTGATATGCAAATGTGCCCCAAGGGGAGGTGAATGTTGTTTTATATTGGTCAGTATGTCAGATTTGAATTTGGTTATAGCCAGAAAACCTATCCATGAGTGAGAGGACTTTGTGGTCGGCACAAGCATAACCCGGTCAATGAATGGGGTAGGGAAGTTGTATTTGGTACAAGATTGATTGAGATAGTGAAATTCAGTGCACACCCTAATAGTGCCCTATTTTTTGTTGACAGGGACAGGGTTGGAAACCCATGATGTGTATGTTATCGGGTAGATGAATCCAGCGACACGCAACTTATCGATTTCGGCTTTGATGCCATAGCATTGGACGGGTGAAGTAGTTGTTTCTTTTTTCGAACAAGTGTAACATCGAGCCATGTGTTGATACTATGTTCCACAATGGTTGGGTCTAATCTAGGCATCTTTGTGTAGGACCATGCGAAAACGTCCCAGAATTCCTAGAAGAGGGCCTTATATGCTATGATTTATTTGGGAGAGCATGTGAAACTAAGAGTGATATCTTCCACGACATTAGGTTTGATGGAGATGTCTATTTTAATTATGGGGGAGAGATTTTCCATATTTCCTTCTTTAAAAGCATCGGGTGCGGGTATTGGAGTTTTGAACCAGTCCACATGGCCAACGGGGATGAAATCCTTAGCTTCAATGGCACAAACTGGTGCATTTGAGTATGGTTGAAAGGCTTTGTGAGCTAAGAAGAAGAATCAGTGGTGAAAGTCATCCCATGGGTAGTCTAGTGCACATAAAGCTTCCAAAATGTCTTCATCTGATTGACAAATGAAGGAGTATAATGAGTCTGCAATAGGTTGAGCTAAGGAGGTGAGATTCATCGAAATAATGGAATAATAATCTATGGAAGGAGGGTGAGATGATGATTGGCTATCATCACTTGTATCCAAGGTGGGTGGACCTGTGGGGGGGGGTTGAGGTGTTTCACTAGACGTCATGAACCAAAGATCCATACACAAATCGGGTGTATGGGGATTTGGGGGAGAGAGAATCTCATAAGTGGGAGTTACGGGAGAATTTGGGGGTTTTGGCAGGAAGTCTTCGAAACATGGTGGAATGGGAATGACCAGTGGGGTTATATATAAATATTCTAGTCATGGTATTGTGGGATCCACTGGTGGGGGGTGACTACTACCTGAGTGTTAGATGGGGGGTTATGTAGGGGAACCTGTGGCCAAGTGACCATGTGTTGAACCTAGGAAGTAATAATGAGGGGGCACATGTATGTGAAGTGGTCTAATTGCTCACATAATGCACAAGGGTGTCACATGAATCCATTTACTGACGTGGAAACATAGTGAATGTCAATAATAGTAGGTGTGGTTGGGGTTGTTTGCGAAGACGCAGGAAATGTGGTTTGGCGCATTGCAACTAGGGTGTCTCAGAATTGGGAGAAAGTCGGGCAGTGGTGAGTGTAATGGACATAATGTGAGAAGATAGCGCAAGCATGCTTATTCCTCAAATTGTTGTGTTTGGAGGAAGGGTATGTGGTTGTTTGTGCAGCTACAGGTGCTGGTAATAATGGTACAGCTATGGGTTTTGGAATAAGGTTTTGTAATTCAGGAAACACAGGGCAAAGATTGGTGGGGTGTCCAATGGTAGTGTAAAGTGCGCATGGGGGTTGGATGCATGGTTAGGAAGGGAGTGTGGGTTCTTTATTCTTCTTGGTAATATGTTGGTTGGTGGCGTTTCTCCGCTTGCAAGTATATGGGCTTCATGTGCTGGTAGGATTGCCCCCAAATGTGTGACTAGTTGGGAGAGTGGGTGGTTGAGCCACTAGTTGCGGACCTGAAACTGTGGGTTGAGGTGGGAGAGATAAGCCTGGTACCATAGTTGGTGGTTCAATATACCATACAAGGATAGCTATCACCATATTTGGTAATGTGACAGCAGCAACAACTTGGTATAATGTTACTCCAGGGGGGGATAAAAGAAGAGAAATTGGATAATGGCCTGTGGGACCGTTTTCCAAATAGGGAGTTGACCCATCGTGGGTGGGTGGTCAGATAATTCCACCTAGGAAGATTGTAAGGCAGGTTCCTTAGGAATAGATTATGGTGTAGGAGTAGGGGTGGGTTTCAATGATTCCTCTAGGGGAGGGTCATTGGGAATGTCTCTTCCATATGAGGTAACGAGGCAGACTTGATCTTCGCTTGGAGTGAGAGTTTCGTATCCTTGGTATGAATTGATTAATGACATGTCATGAAAGATCCATGGTATGATGTATAACATTGGTAAAAGGTCATCACTCGAATGGATAAGTGGAATGATGTTATCAATGTGCCCTAACTGGTTAGGTTGATAATGGGTCAGTTGGTCAATAGTGAAGATATTCTTGTTGTGAGGGAAGAGCATGGTGTGAAATACAAAAGACGCTACTTCTCGCATGGCATACATGTAACTTCTTCCAAATAAGATATTGTAATCCAGTTGGGAGTCTATAACTTCAATGTCAATCAAGATTGTTTTTCCCCCCAATTCTATAGGTACATTTTGATAAAGGCCTTCTGGTTGGGAAGTTCGACCATCATAAGCTTTGAGGGTGATGGTCGAGGGAACTAACTCGAGTGATCCTAGTTGTTTCCATACATGTTTGGACATGATGCAAGTGGATTCCCCCTCATCAATGATACAATGATGGACGGTGATGTTCTTGATCCTAGCAGGAATTTGGTAGGCAACCAGTGATGGAAGACATGGGTCGGATTTGTCTAAGGCAAAAGTGATTAGATGGGTATCTACAGGGTTTACTGCCCCCAACTATGAAAGCAAATCCTTTCTTTAGGAAGGGCATGTCTAGAGAACCTCAAGTACTAACATGGCAGTGGAGGATTGTGCAAGGTCATCAACAAGGTTGTAGTTGTGGGCAGCTCGGACATGTGGGTTATGCACGTTCTTGCGTAGTGGTGTGCAAGGAATTCGGGTGGTGGCTTCAGTGTTAGGATGAGGAATCATTAGAGGTTTCTCGACCGGTAATTGGGGGGACTCGGAGTTGGTTGGAGGGGAGTCATATGGTATACCGTATTGGTGGCTACAAGTTTGTAAGAGGATTTCCCCTTCCGTGGTGAGGAGGATATTTCGATCTGTTGGATTGTTGGTTTTTGGTTGGTTGGGTTGAGGGAACTATCATGTATGTTGTGGGCGAGGGGAATTTTATAGTTGTGTGTTGATGACACCTTGGTGAGGGATTGGGTTCTGTAAGACCGTTGGGGATGGGGGTGGCATGTAGTTGGGAGGTACCTGTTGTGGCCCTTGGGGTGGGGAAGGGCATGGGGGATTCATAGATTCCTTCATTCATTTGTAATCGACTATTTGAGGGCAATGATGGGTGTAATGACCATATTCGCCACATAATGCACATGGGAAATTGGTTCAAAGGTTATCATTCCTTCCTTGGCATGGTTGTACATTGTTATTGCTCCTTGGGGGTTTTGGCTAGCTTGATTTTGGTTGCCCCCCGTTGGGGAATTTCGTTGTTGTGGGTTTCCCCCTTGTCCTTGGTTTCTATTTTTTCCCTTTATCCGGTTGTTGTTGGGTTGATGAGGGGGATTGGTTGTATTCAATTGTTCAAAAGCTTGAACTTGTTGAATAGGAGAGGATTGGACAAAATTTACCCCTACCTGTTCTTGGCCATGTGTGGGGGCAACGGGTTGAGGAGGACCAAGGAAGGGCAAGTAGGGGTTACCTTGGGGAGGTTTGTATTGATCGTAGGAAGTAGAGGTGCCTCCCATAGGGTTAGGATTATATGTTGTGGATGGTAAATGTCTTGGATGTTGTACATGTACTAGGTGAGTGGGGGGTGCAGGTACTAGTGGTCCCATGANAATGGTGGTTGATGGGGTGGGGAGGGTAGTATTGATTTCCCCCATATGGTGGTTGGTACGATTTGTACCCAAACGTGGGTACTGGTTGAGAAGGTGGGTGTGTATGGGCCATGGACCCAATCAATACATCGGCAGCATGTAATGTTTTGGGTTTGTCTTGACCAAATGGCAGAGGGCAAGGAGCATCTAGTAACATTGTATAAAGGTACCCTGATTGAGAATAAATTAAGTCAAATTGTTGAGCTTTAGTGATGGCCTCGTCTTCAGTTTGAGGGAAAGTAGTGGCGACATCTTTGGCGAGGAGAGGGACTAGTGATTTGAGGAACCATTCTAGTCGTTGTTGTGGGGTGGTATCTACTTTTCAAATACTTCTTCTTCTTCACCATTCATGGATGTGATCGACGATATGGATGGTTTAGATTTGTTTGAATTCATATAGGATTTCTAAGCAGGTGTCATGTCGTACTAGAAGCTGGAAGAAGGATAAAAAGATTTTCGCCAACGACTCAAAGGTTGAGTGGGACTCAGCTTTCTCATCCACATACCATTTAGCAGAGGGACCAGTGAGCATTCTTTGGAACAGACGTAAGCGAATGGAATCTCCCATAATGTTATTGGAAGAACACCACAAGTGGAAAGATATAATGTGATAAGCTGGGTCTTCCCCGGGTTTGCCTTCAAATTTGGGAATATCATAAGGTAACTTAGGGGGAATATTTGGCCAAGTGGGGTCATGTAATATGGGATTGTTCATTAATTTGGTCAAGTCTGGGATATTGAGAGATGCCAAGTATGAAATGGACGGGGGATTACCAGCCATGGTATGTTGTGGTTGAGAAAATGTTCATTGTGAGGATGGTTGGGAGCGTGTACCTTATGATGAAGGTTGAGTTCACCTCCTTGTGGTGGAGGACTGGTAGGTGAAGTTTTTTGTATAATGGTGCCAAGAAAGGTGGATCCAAGCAATGTTGAGCCTAGAACTATAGTGCTCACTAGTGTATGTGATGATGTATCAGCCAAGTTGGGGATACCTCCCAAAATGGGGGGGAGGTTTCTCAAGCACCTAGAACGACGAGGATGTTGTGGTTCCCCTATGATTATGGACTATATGTGAATGTGTGATGATGGTGATGAGAAGAACTGATGGAATAAGTGCTTTACAAGTTACCTTAAATATGTATTCATAAAATGCATGTAATCAAATGGCGAGAATCATACATATAAGAACAATGTGACTGGGAGTTTGGTTTTTTTCTAACTCCACGTGGGGAAATATAAAAAATAATGCACGTGTCCTATCCATGTAACATCCTTCCTCTCAAATAGCACTAGGCCTCCAAAAAATCACTTGAAAGTGGGGCCAAAACCCACTTGAGGAGATACTAGTGAAGGGACGAACAATCAATTATAATGAGAGGTGAAGGGGGCATATCCCGAAAATACTGGCGATATTTCCCAACAACCTATCAAAATCTGATTATGGTGTGATTCCAGCCCACAACCACCACCTTGGGTAGATAAGACCTATAATTTGGCCACTAAGTCACCTCAATCAAGCACGACAGTTAGATTTTCAGCCTCAAAAATCAGTGATAGGATGGATGCTTTCCAAGGGTTGGATGACCCAAGGAGGCATGCACAGAACAACTAGACCTCGACGTTTGACCCTTCACGGGTGTCTCCCTACCTTATGGTGTAGGAATTCTTGATTGGGAGGATTTTGGTATCCTATTTCGCTACTTTCTAAGTTTCAAGGAAAAATGATGATGGGGAGTTATTTGGATGTCTATCCCCAAAATCGTAACTTAGACTACCAAATTATTTTGTGTTCCTCCTATGGAGGTTATAAGTGGGTTGATTATGGTTTCTTTTATGATGTGAGAGAGGGATGTGAGGTTGGATTCATGGGCTGACCTCGTTGATTAAAAATGGTGTGCACAAATTTTTTTTACTAAATAAATGAATCCCTTCTGATCCTCCCATATCGCTTATGAGCGTGGCGAGAAGAGCATACTATAGTTTCAAGTATCTAATAAAAAACCTTTTGAATATGTGATGTGTGCAAGAAGTGATGGTGAGTGATGAATTTTAATAAGTTAAGTGAGCACATTTTTGGCATATGGACATCACTCATTTACACTTGTTGCTTACTTTTAACTTACTAGATTTCACAAACAATCCTTGCAAGGATTGGCAAAGCCCTAGGTAACTAGCATGGTGGACATGTGAGTCCTTACTCTTGAGCTTTAATCTCCTTAGAATGTTTCTTAATCTAAGAAATCTTTGAAACTATCCCTAGATTGTGAACATGTGGGCATGTGTGGGCCCTTACAATGTTTTAAACTTCCTTAGTGATTTACTCTAAAAAATTTGAAACTATCCTAAGATTGTGCACATGTGGGCATGTGTGGGCCCTTACAAATCTTTGAGATTATGTTTCAAAAAAAAGCTAAGAGGTATTGGCCTCTCCTAAATATCGTTGATTTTAAAGGGAGATGGAGGTTTCTTCAAGCGATCTATTTTTCTGGTTTCCAAGATCACACTAGGGTGCGAGGAAAGAACATACTCCAAGATTGTCCAAATAGTCTTCTAGTCCCAAATTAATGTGATGTTTTGTAAAAGGAAAGATTTCAATGAAATTCAAATGATAAACTTTAAGCCATCCATGTGGCAACCAAGGAAATCAAAAGATACTATGGTTCTTTTTAATCCCCCTATAAGTCTATGTGTGGCTAAGTTATCTATGCAAGAATGAATCTCAAGCCTACTTGTTGGGAATTTTACAAAGTGCATAAAAGAAATCTAACCTAATGGAAAAAATTTAGCCTCAAAATCCCTTGCAATGTGGTGAAAAAGGGCTTTTGTGTGGGTTTATGTGTAGACAGGTGCACAGACTGCGTGAAATGACAGAGATGAATATGTGTAGTTCTGTATGGACCGCACCACTATTTTGCTCGAACCTGCACACACAAAAAAATGGAGGGTCAAATATTTGAAATGGAATCCTCTAACAGAGGGATGAATTGCAGTGTTTTAAGGGTAGGTTGAGCCAGTTTTGGGCCCTACAAACACCAAAAAGTGAGAATAGAAGGTCTAAGTGTCCAAAGGGGGAGAAATTTGATCCCCAATCCCTGGTATGGTCTCCAAACTGTTGGGTTCCTTTTGTCACTTGGGTGATCAAAAAGAGGACCCTTGATTGCTTAGTTGGACTATCTAAACAACACAGAACAATGGTTAGCAGGTTAGTGAACCCACAAGCAAAGAAGCATATATCAGAACAAAAGAGAATGATTAACAAAGAAAAATAAACTAAACAACTATCAACAAAGGATACATGATATTGAACACAAAGAGTGATTACCCAATAGAAAATGGTCTTTTGAATTGAGAACACCAAAAGGAGAAATGTGGGATTTATGAATCACCTATTCCTCCTAAGGGAGAGCTCTTGAACCCCTCAAAGTAGAGCTTCTACTCTCCTATTCTAAATTGATAGTGATGAAGAACTGATCCAGGTGGATATCGGTGGCTAGCCACCTTTTCCAACTGGCTCAAAACAGTTTTCTGACAATTTTGGCAATTTACTATTTTTAGCAGTTTTAAATTCCAGGGCTATTTTGAGGGCATTCTGGTTTATTGTAAAAAGGCCTTCAGAGCCTCATTGTAATGATCTTCTTGCGAATGCGAGTAGCCATCACATCTCTTCTCAGAGATAAGCTGCCACCATTCTAATGAGTCTTTCACTCTGTATTTTTACAGTCTCTATACATTTATTTCATTAATAGAAATCCTGTATTACTGTATATCTTTGCCTCTGGTTATATTTCCGATATATCTTTGTTATATTATTGTTTCTCTTTCAATATCTCTGTATATTTCTATGTTATATCTCCGCTCTCATTTCATGCCGAAAATAATCCGAATCAAGAACTCTATGGAAAATCCTTCCAAGAGGGTAAAAGTTTTCGCTATGCAATACATGTCCAAGCTATTCTTGAGAGAACAAAGTGGTTTCTCCAAGAGTATTTGAACATCATAACATTACAATGAACTTCTCTATTTTAAGCTAACGCTATGCATCAATAGTGAAAGGATTGTCTGGGGAGGGAGACAAACCACAAGAGGCAAAACTAAACTGTTAGTGGGATTTGAAACCTGGTAGGTTATGAATGTAGGTCTTTCCTTTATTGTTCTTTGTAGGCAAATAATGAAGCAATAAAATAAAGTGTCAACGAAATGGACATAGATACTATAGCGACTTACCAAACGTTGCAAAATTGAATGTAGTCCATCCATATGCAACGGTTCTATTGCCAGTAATTACAATGGTGTTTATCCCATCGCCAAACAAAATGATATTTGTCTTATATTTGGGTATCACTTTGTTTTCCTATCTACTCACATGTGTCTGGGCTCATGTTTGGAGAAGCATCAATTGCATAAGTGATAATCATATAATTACCGTTGCCATCCTGAGCCACGATCACGATATTGTTCGCCAAAATGCCACCATGCTTCCAGACAGGTATCTTGAATAGTGAGGGCTATGCTAATGCAAGTCTGCAAATACATTGTCTAGAACAGAGAGTTCACTCCTTGCATCTTCAACTGCAACTTGTGAATCCTTAAATCTGCTTAAAACTAGGACTGTAACTATCATTTATTCTACTTTATTCCCTGAGATAATAAGTACACGAATAAGGCTTGAGACACTCAATGTTACATGACATACTTTATGCTCCATCTCCCAACGATGGAGAGTCGAGCCATGCTATGTTTGATATGGAGACGAATAGGGATGTTTGAGATGGAGACGATTAGGGATAGCGGTGGGAAGGAAACGAAGGTGTCGTGGTGGCTAGTTTGTGAGGAGGTGGTAAGTCTAGACAGAAGAATGATGAAGGTTCTGGCTACTGCAAAGCCTCCATCGTAGAATTGTCAAAACGTAATGCCTACTGCATAGCCTCCATTGCATAATTGTGAGAACTTAATGCCTAGAGTGTCAAAGCCTATCAAAATGGCCAATTAAAATTTTGATTGATTTTTTAAATTCATTTTTTTAAGTTTAATAAATCTAAAAAAAATAGCATACAACAAGAGAATAATGTCATATCACCTAACAATAAACCAATTAGAAATTAAATATCAGAAATTTTGTAAATAGGAAAAATAAACTTATTTTTTAAAAAAATCAAATGAATTTCAAATTATATAGAAACTTTAAACAGGGTTGCATATTTTGGAGAATTATTGAGCATTCAACTTCGTTTGACTCCATAAAGAGAATAATGTCATATCACCTAACAATAAACCAATTAGAAATTAAATATAAGAAATTTTGTAAATAGGAAAAACAAAATTATTTTTTAAAAAATTCAAATGAATTTCAAATTATATAGAAACTTTAAACAAGCTTGCATATTTTGGAGAATTATCTTGTATTCAACCTCGTTTGACTCCCTAACCAAAAGGGTTATAGTCCCTCGCGAGGCCGGGACTAATAAAGATATCATTCAAACCATTATAACATAATTTATAATGTTTCTAGATTTACACGATGGAACTCTAGTTGGAAGGATATCATTATCATTCTCCTGTATTGATTTATACAAAAGATAAAAGCTATCATTCAAACCATTATAAGATATATTTAATTTATAAATAGATATATTTAATTTATATTTATAAAGATGTGAGCAAGTTCCAACGTGGTAGTGTTAAAATTTCATAAATTTTATTTAAAAATCACACATTTAATAAAGTCTTTAAACAAAAATGTTATGTGAGTATTATTAATTCGTAGATTTTAATTAAAATGGTATATAAGATTTAATTGTCCAATATTTTAATCTAACATTTATCCTTTTTATTTTTACAGATTTTAATATTGTTATAAAATTACAAAACTGTTTTTTGGAAAAACAATTTAATTCTTAAAACAGGGATTATCCTATTATTTGCTGTTTTCGGTCATTTTTTCTATTTTTTTGCTGTTGTTACATTTATCCACTCCACATAAATTCAATATATGTTCATTCCTGTCCACTATGAAAAATAGACACACAAATTAAATAATGATTTCTCCTTCTCTGCCTGGAATCAACAATGGACACGCCATTCCAATAATGTACTGTCCTTTCCTGCCCAGTGCAATCACATTTGGAAATTGGAACCATGAACTGGGCATTGAATTTTTGAGAGGGGATAATTTTATCCCGTTGCACTTGCCTAATGTCTAGTTGCTTGCCAGCTGTTGAGTACGATGACTGTAGACGAAGTCAAGTCAAGTTGTTTCCAGCAGTTGGGTACTAATGACTCTGGAATCTTCACGTCTCTGTTAAACCAAGTAGCCACCCCGGTCCCCGCCTAATTTCAAGTTGCTTTCTAGCGAAAGGACGTTAACCTATTGACCCTTTCCAGCGGTTGAGTACGAATGGCTCTCGACGTCAGTATTAAAAGTTGAAACGACGTGACCCTGAACCTGACTAAACTTGAGGTTGGAATATGTACATTTTCCTTTAAAAAGCACGATTTACCGAATTATAATTTCTGGATGTAATTATTTTGAACTTTCTTTTCCAAATGAAAATTGGCTGGAATTTTTGTATTAATAAAAATTCATTTACATGTGTAGGAAGCTTCCCACAGGGTATCTCCACTGAAAAAAACACAAAATTATAATTTAACAAAAAGTAAAAACTAAGAGTTATCAATTATCGGGGGGCTTCAAGCCTTTTTCTAGCTCAACTCTGAAAAAAATCAGTAGTATTCCATATCCATATCGAAGATTATATATCACACTCCACAATCAAGGGTTGATGAAAAAGAAAGACAAAAGGGCAATCAGAACAGATTGATCTGAGACTTAGGACCAGGCCTCCCATCAATCATTGTGAAATAAGTTAGTACACTTTTTTGTTCTAGCAGTCCTTGCTTGGAAAGGGAATGTGCCTCAATATTGTATTATCGAAATATGTGTGTGAATTTTATATCTTGGAAATCTGTGATGATCGCTCTTGTCCTGCGCATCCAGCCTTCAATTTTAGTAGCATGTAGATTAGTTTTTTGGTTTAGCCAATCTATTATGACTTTTGAATCACCCAAAAGAACTAATCTATAGATATCCCAGAGTTTTGCAAGCATAAGTGTCACCAGGCACCAAATAATTCTGCTTTGGTATTTGTAACCCTCCCGCAGTTGATAAACCATCTTATTACTCCCTGATTTGGTTGTTTAATTACTCCCCCCCCCACCACAAATTGTGCATCCTCTGATTGATGCCCCATCAAAGAAGGCGACAGTGAAATCCTCCAAATGTATGAGAGGTCTCTTGTACCTGGCAGTTAATTTTTGTTGATGTGTAGGAGGATTGTATGCCCCAATAATTTTGCAAGTGACAGCCCCAATGGAAGGTTGCTTTCCTTCGAATATTGCCTGGTTCCTTTCGAGCCAGATAAACCAGCAGACCAAAACTGCCAGAGAAGTGGGCACAGTTTTATCTGGAATCCAGGAAGTAAAAACCAAGTTGAAGTTTACCCCCACCCACTGGTTTTTTACACTAAGAAAGGAAGTTGCTATGGCCCATACAGTCTTGGTGAAAGGGCACTTAACAAATAAATGATCACAGTCTTCATTGTTAATCTTGCAAAGCATGTAAATGCCCAGTCCCTGCCAGCCTTTCCTCTTTAAAATCTCCCAGGTCAGAATTTTATTTTTTGAAACCAACCAGATAAAGACTTTCATCTTTAACTGGACGTTCCACTTCCAAAAGGATAACTTCCCACCTGTTTGCGCCGGGAGATTAAGAGTTGACAGAATTGCATTATAAATGTTTTTGACTGAAATGATGTCGGATCCATCTCCACCTGTCCATAAAAGAGTATCTTCGCGGTCTTGTAGAGAGACCCCTGCTGCGTTTAAATGAAAGCAAAAAAAGTCCCATTTTGCCTTTTGAGAATCCGTCAACCCCAAGACAGTGTCGTCGAGCCACGATTCCATTAATATATATGGATTGGAACCGGTCGTTACATTTGCTAACACCATTAATTTTTTTTATGCAGGCATGCAATCGTATCGTCGGAGAGGAGAGCAGTTTCCCCCATACCTGTGATCTTATCTTTGCCGGTTTTGAAAAGCTTACCAGTGACAGGCACGCAGCACAACCACTGTTTAATGATGTGAACCGAACGGACCAAACTAGTCCAAATCCTGGATGCGCCTTTGGTCTTGTGATCAGCCAATCTAAACCAGTTTGTTAGGGAAATATTTGTCCTTTAGAATGCTCTGTCAGATGCCCTCCTGAGTGAGCACACTCCAAAGAGTGTTAACCGTCAACGCTTTGTTGAAGAAGAGGAGGTCTCTAAAACCCCAACCACCATTTTTCTTTGGTAGGGAGAGGACATCCCATCTGCACAGGTGGAAGTGATGAGTGTCTTTTTGTCCATTCCAAAGGAAATGGAACATTAGTCTTCCGATCTTTGCTAGCATTGATCGCGTAATAGATTCCAGTGACATCCAGTAGACTGATTGTCCCTCAAAAATAGATTTAATAAGAATGTATTTCCCACCCAATCAAAGCCAACGATTACACCAGTTATTTATCCTTTTGGTTAATCTGGCCACCAACCAATCCCAATCTTCTGCTTTGTGAGCTCCAGTCTTGAGGTAGTAGCCCAAATATTTGAAGGCCGAGGATAACTCACTGAAGGTATAAGGAAGAAGATTCTGGAAGGATACCAGTTCCGTTGTCGAAAGTCCTGCATAGTGTACTGTTGTTTTTGTTTTGTTTACCCGTAATCCAGAAGCTTTACAAAAGAGACTTATCAGTTTGTCAATTTCCCACCATTCTTGAAAATTGGCTTTAGTCATAATGATAATACCATCAACAAATAGCATATGTAAAAAAAATTGTAGGCGAGAAACCTTGATATCTGTAACCTTACCTTCTCTGATGGCTTTCTTTAGAAGTAAGTTGAGTCCCTCCATGGTAAGAATAAAGAGTAATGGCGATAGCGGGCAGCCCTGGCGCAAACCCCTGCCACTTCTAAAAAAATATGTAGCCTCACCATTTATAAATACTGAATATGTTGGTGAAGTTACACAAGCCATAATCCAGTTAGCCATCTGTATCCCAAACCCCGCTTTTATCAATATCAGTCTTAGAAATTGCCAATCAATGCAATCAAAAGCCTTCTTTAAATCCAGTTTTAAGACCATAGATTTCAATTTTTTCTTTTTAATACTGTGAATACTTTCATGGGTTGAGCCAACTGCATCCTGAATCATCCTTCCTTGGAGAAACCTCAATTGTTCTGGCGAGAGGAATTTAGAAAGAACAGGCTTGATTCGGTTTGTTATGATCTTCGATATGATTTTATAGCACAAATTGCAGAGAGAAATCGGTCGGTAATCATCGAAGGTAGTTGGATTGTTTGCCTTCGAGATCAGTGTAATGAAAGTAGAATTCAAACTGTTCTCCACAACCCCATATCTCCTTGCTTCCTCCACCATGTCAAAGATGTAATTATTGAACTAAATATATCTAAGAGGCATGGTTTCAAATTGCCCTGCAATGGTTTTGGGTACGGGCAATATCATAAAGAAAATAATTTTGATCGATTTTTATGGAGTTGATAATGTTGAAGCCAAAATTATCCATTGGTCGATTTGTATGGTGTAGACTATGTTAAAAGCCAAAATTATCACTCCACATAAATTCAAGATTATGTTTGTCTTTTCCTGCCCGGAATCAAGAACGAAGACAAACATTCAATAATAATTTGTCCTTCTTTGCCCGAAATAAGAGTGGACACAAAAATAAAATACTGGCCTACAGGGTTGGAATTTGACGGGCAAAATGCCCGTCATTTACGGTTAAATTTTTTCGCTTCCCGTCACTCTGAACAGGCAATCAAATCCCCTCAACGTATTTATGACGTTCAATAAATTTTATAAAACGTTATTATAAACATGTATGGGATATGTATAAAACATTATTATTATAAACCTGCCTAGGATATGTATAAAACATGATTATAATCCAGTTCTATCACCTTATATGTGTTGTTGGAGGATGTCGAATCCCGCTTACCATTAAGGATCCTCATTAAAGATCCTTCTCGATCGGGCTAACTCAACACATGTTCATCTTTCACATGCCATAAGGAATATCTTAAAGAGAGTGCGAGTGTTGGTTTATGACGAATTGTACGGAGCCACCCACCAGAGCAGGAAACCTTTCCATTGAAATACTACCTTGCCTTAAATTTTAATTGTAATATATTGCATTAACCTTAATACTAATACAATTAAGTGTGGAGTTGTACATGTGCTCAAGTGATTCAAATTTCAGGGTTTTTTCTTTTGATCGGGCGGCGACATTGCTACAGGAGTAACACGCTAACTCTAACCCTATAGAGTCTAACCTCTCTACAACTTTCTAAGTTGCCATAACTTCAGGAGTAACATGCTAACTCTAACTCTCTAGAGTCTAACCTCTCTAGAACTATCCAAGTTACCATAACTTTAATCATTAAACAATTGGATACATATCGTATTTCAAGGAGAGACGAATACTCAAACAGAGAAAAACAACAAAAAACACTTAGAGTGAATTAACTGGCATACACATAACTAGAGGACAATGTTAGGCAATGGCAAAGCGATGTTTAACAATTGGATGCATATCATATTTCATGGAGAATGCTCATACGTAGAAAAAAACAAAAGAAAACGCTTAGACTGAATTGTAACTGGCATACACACAATTACAAGACAATGTTAGGCCCTGACAGAGTGGTGTTTATTGTAGGGTGATGTAAGAGAGGACGTAGAGAGTCCAATTTCATTCTTGCTATAGTTGTTTAGAATGCTGCAAGTAGTTGTAAGAGATGGCAGTCATGAGGGTGCCTTTACTGTTTATGCCCACATATGACTTGACATCCTTGTCCAAATTCTAGTCTATCTGAAAATAGTTGTATCTGTTTGAGTCTTGATTTTTTTTTATATAATGCACAAAGACATGTTCTCCCACTAATTTCAATAGAAATATGTACAAGTTTTGTTTCTTCCACGAAAGTAATTGAGTTTCTTAAAAAAATCTTTAAAATTTTAGTAAGCATAGTGACTTGTTTGAAACGTTTCTTAGTATTCCTTGCTGATATACTCTTTTTATCTCTTTTTGAGTGCTTTTCTATTTGTCCATCTATTTAAAGTCTCCACACATCCAAGATCAGAGAGAAAATTAATAAAATATGGATAATCTAATGAGAAATGGAATAAATGCATGTGAAATTGATCTCTAGCCTACCACCTCCAAAAATGCACTATCAACATTAAGTTAAGTTATGTGAATTTGAAGGTTAAATTTTTTAATATAACTTTAATTAATAAAACTTAATTTTTTAATCAAAACTTATTTATTGAACAATTAATTTCTTATCAAAACTTCATTGTTGAATGCCACAAATTTAAACATAACATTTTTTTACGGGAAATATATATACCAAAACGTCAAAAAAAAATTGTTCGACGGGTAAAGAGAAATCCAAATTCCAACTCTGTTGGCCTGTTCTTTCCTGCCGGTAATCCTAAATGGGGAGATTGAACCATTCACATTTGGAACCATGAATTGGGCATTGAATATTTGAGAAGGTATAATTTTATCCCGTTGCACTCGCATAAAGTTGAGTTGTTGACCAACTGTTGAGTACGAATGACTGTAAATGAGTTGCTTCCCGTTGTTGAGTACGAATGACTCTCTATCCCTGTCATTGTGGAAATTTGAAATCATGTGAACCCTAGACGAATTACAAAATAAACTAGCTGGGCTTCATCAAATTTGAAATTTAACTTTCAAGTTCCTATAAAAGTTTTGTGAATTTTTTCTTTAACTAAATAATTTGAATTAATAAAATGCTTGGATTCTCTTTCAATTTTTAATATTGGATTTGTTTAACTGTGTTAAGAAATGTTTTTTTTACTCTTGAAATAATTATTTTTTGTTATTTAAAATCTATTTCTGGATGTAGAAATGGACTCAGCATGCTCAAAATACTTTAGTCTAAAATCCAACAATAAATTGTTAGATTTGCATATTTGAGTGATTATTTCTGTATAATCCGAGTTCTGCAATGCTGAATCCATTTCTGTTCTGCAATGCTGAATCCATTTCTGCATCCATAAATAGATTTTAAACAACAAAATTAGTGATTTCAAATTCCTGCCAAAAAAAAACCTATTTGATAGAACAGTTACACAAAGTCTTAATAAAATGTTTAAATTTTCTTTCAATTATTAATATTTATTCATTTCTATTGAGAAGTATTGAGAAGTATAGGTAGTATGATCCCAATAAATCATTATTTATTGTTTAATATTGATTATTTGAATTATAATTATTACAATAAGTGTTTAATTTTGAATTACTTTTAAAACTTCGGAAATTAATTTTAAATTCAAGTTTAATTGATATGTGGACGGCTTGTCAAGTCCTGCTACCAAGTTGTCTTAAAAAGTTAGATTGTGACCAATGCTTCTTTTTATTTTAGAATCTCTTGTCTTCTTGTCTTCTTGCTGAGCATTCCTTAATGTCCTAAAACCTTTGTAAAATCTCTACAAAATCTCTTAAAAAATTAGATTGTGACCAATGCTTCTTTTTATTAGAGAATCTCTTGTCTTCTTGCTGAGCATTCCTTAATGTCCTAAAACTTTTGTAAAATCTCTACACAATCTTTTGCCAAAATCCTATGCCTATTAGCCTAAAACCTTTGTTAAATCTTTATTCTTTGCTAATAGGTTTGAAAAAACTTTCAAAAATTTCTCCCATAAAACATCTATATAAACGTTTATGCTTCCAATTACATAGGTTTTATGTATCAAATTAAATAGTGACAAATTATGTATCATTATGTTGGGGATAAGAGGGAGTATAGGGTTTTATAGATGAATTTAGTCACCTTGCTCAAGTACGAGAGAGGAGATCGATGGTGGCTTCGACCTTGGTGGGAGATCAACCTCTTTGTTGGCTTCACCAAAGGTTGTAGCCTCTTCTTGGTTTAGGCGTGTTCATTCATCCAAGGCTACCACACCAGGAATTGTTTTTGTTTTATAAAAACTTTGTGTCATTGGAGCGACGTCCTCATTGTCGAGTTGAAGACGTGCAAAAAAAATTACGTCGGTCTGACGTCTCTTAAGCGACATCTTAGACATCGCTATTATAGCACAAACATCGGTCTCACGTTGCTTAAGCGACGTCCTTTGGATATGAGGTCACTTAAGCAACATCTTAGATGCCTACTATAGTTTGATTATATAGCATAAGCATTAGTCTAACTTTGCTTAAGAAACATCCTTTATTTTTCTTTCTAATTGCTTTGTAGCCTAGGTTTGAAGAGGTCGGCTACACATCGATCAAAGGATGATGTGTTGTCGTAAAAGAAACATTTAGTTTAATGAAGTAGACTATTTCGACACCATGTGCCTAACGTATATTTGATGAGAGAAAAATTCATATCCAATGTTTATCTAACATTACAAACGTCGAATTTCAACCCCAAATGCAATAGTGGGAGAATGGGGCTACATTCTTGCAAGACTTTGACATTTGTTGATGAGCTTTGTGGAGAAGTTGTTGCCCTTCAAGTAGATAATGTTCAATTATTTGATGAATATCAATATTTAAAGAAAGATTACAATATTTTATTGTTGCATATGGTTGAGAAAGATGAGATTGTTCAAGGATTGCAAGATTACAAATAGGGTCTTAAGAATGAAGTCAATGAATTGCAGATTATTATGAAGAAGTCTAATGTTGAGAAGATTGATGGTGTGTCTCAGACTACTTCTTTTGTTGTTGCTTAAGATGTTGCATTTGATGATATTGTTGGTAACATTGTTGATTATAAGGAGGATGTTGATGGTTTGGCATCTTCTCATACCTTGTTAGCTACTAATGTTATGATTTCTCCTAGAGTTGAGAAACATACTATAGGAATTGGGTCCTGAATATTGAGTAAGATCAGATATACTAGAGGTGGACTTGGGAAGAGTGGATAAGATATTGTTGTTCCAGTTATTCCTATGATGAGACCAACTAGAGTAGGTCTTGGATATGATTGGAGTTTATCGACAAATAGAAGTGGCTCTACATAAACTATTGTTTTGTTTGTTGCAGGTCTGATACCAAATGTAAATTCTAACCTTGTACAATATCTACTGCAAATTGATATTCAGAAAAGAACAAAAAAGATACAATGACAAATACAAACATTACACAGATATTTTTCACCTGGAAACCCAAACCGGGAAAACCAACATATATTATATTCATACATATTGTTACATTGTTTACAATACAATATACATATAGGATCCAGCGGCATCCAAAACCCTAACCCAATGACCTGGATTAGTCCAAAACCCTAATTCCTTAACCGGAAATAG
>SNQJ01S0046590.1:13652-48648 GCA_010110895.2 Picea sitchensis | reverse complement strand
GAAAGTCCGCAGTCAGACTGAATGCAGCCTGCGGAAATCAAGTATTTCCGCAGGATAGTATATATGCAGCCTGCGTACTATTTTCAAAAGTGTGATTTTGAGAAGCTGATAAGTGTAACTTTCTTCATGAAAATGATCTTAATGAAGAGTTAAATCTTCCATCACCATGTCATTATCATGTCATCATTTCGATAACCAAAAATGTGGATAACAACTGCGCGTATAAAAACGCTGTCCCTCTTGAGCTTTGGGAAATTTGAACTCTCCAAAGAGTTCTTCAGCCTCTGCACCCTTTGCAGCCCGACTTTGTGCGTGAAAGCACTCGCCCTCCTGAGCTTTTGCCCTTGAATCCCCAAGGGATTCTGTCCTTTCTTTCTTCTCCCACTGATGGGGAATATAATGCCTTCCTGGCTTCCTGCTCAAGCAACCTCTTGCTGAGTCTTTCTGGTTGTTTAGCAACCCAGTGAAGATCCTTTAGTGGATACTTCCTCCAGCTTTAGAACTCAAAGATTTCTTTTCATCTCTTCTTGTGCCTACCTGCACACAACCTCAATGCCCACCTGGCAGAGTTTCCCTTTCACAGGACGTTCAACAGTTCCGTCTTCCTCTCCTATGCACCTATGCACCTGCTCAATGCCCACCTGGCAGAGCTCTTAGAATCCTCAGTGATTCTGTCTCTCCCTTTTGAACTCACAACAGAGTTCCTCCAACTGCTCCTTGTGCCTGTGCTCAATGCCCACTTGGCAGAGCTCTACAGAATTCACAGTAGAATTCTGTCTGCAACGGTGTCTCTCATACACAGCCTTGCCTCCAAGGTCTTCAAATACCTTGAGGTCTTCTCCTGAGTTGTTGACTCCAGCTCTTGTGCCTCAACACGCATTTGTCTGAACCCCGCAGTGTTCAGAAGTGCATCGTCTGTGCACAGCTCTCAGAACCCGCAGCGTTTTATCACACCCTCCTGGTGTGAAGCCTCAAAGACCTTCACCTGAAATCACACAAACTCCCTGCAAATGCCTAACATACATACATTCACAGCATATGAAAGAACACACACAGACATTCATATAACACAGAATGGCATGTAGGAAAAACTGCTTCTGATTCTATTAACAATGGAAAATGCCTGTTTGTACAAGGTGTTCTCGAGCCCTCTCTCTGGCTCTTCTCCTACAACCATTACAACCTACCAAAATGAGATCTGAAAATCTCTTTTACCTGAGGGGGCTCTTTGAGCACTTCCCTCCAGATTCACCTACCCTATTCAATTACAATAAATGGGCTGTCTAGTCCCGAATCGGATCTAGATCTCAGCCACTACACATATTAATGGCCTATCTACCTAACGCCTGCACAAAGGCACGGCTTCTATGGCTCACCAGCCTACAACATTAATTACATTCAATTTCAAAGTCAAATGAGGTTGCGCCTCCCTCTTAGCTTTGAATGCATGCGCTCGGTGTGGCTGGCTGGCTGGCTGGCTGACGTGGAGAGATGCTCCTGCATCAAATTCATCAGCTGCAAAATCATGAGCTCTTGCTCATGCGCTTCCCCTCTAAGCAGTTGGAAATCCTCCTGGATCCCAAACAAATATCTGGAGCTTCCCATCTGCTCCATTTTGCTGCTGCTGCTGCGCCACTGCTGCTGCTTCTCTTCTGCCCAGCTGCTCCTTGCTGGCAGTTCTTGCTGATCGGATCATCAGCTCCATGATCTCTTCGATCACTGCATCCAACTGCTCCAATGGCTGGTTCTGCTCATGCAGTCTCCTCAGCTGCAAATATTTTTGGCACATGAGAAGATCACCATGATCCCCCATGCCTCCTTCATCCGTTTCCAACTTCACCTGTTGGATGTGCACGCCCTACACTTTTACCCTCTCTTCCAGGGCTTCTATCTGTTCCCACAGATCAACAAAGAAAATGCTGCCTCTTCTTCCTCTGCTTCTGCAACCTCCTCTGTTGCAGTCTTTTCAGCTTCCTTGCTGAAAATATTGAGCCATTCCTCAGAATGCTCATCATCCTCTTCTGCTTACTTTGATGTTAGCTTCAGTGCTACAGCTTCCTCAGCTTCCTGGTTGAATTCATTGAGCCGTTCCTTAGAACGCTTATTCTCTTCTCCCGTTTGGGCAGCTTCTAAAGTCTGCTCTAATTCTTCCTTAACAGTCTCAGCTGACTGTTCTTCTGTTGTCACTGCTCCTACAACACAAATTTCTGCCTCCTCTCGGGCAAGTAGTAGGAATACTTCGATTCCCCCAATCATCATAAGGATCCTCAAATTGTCCTCCTCTGTCAGCTGCATCTGCTGATCTAAATCCATCTTTGAGCTCACCTGCTCTGTCAGCTCCTTTGGCTGATTCCAATTCACCTGCTCATCCCTTCCCACCTGACAATATGGGATGTCTCCGCTGCTCTCCTGCCAGACTATGAGATCAACCGATCCCATCTTCATCAGTACTCCTTGCTGAATTGAACTCACCTTCGAGTCCACGAGACTTTCAACTAGTCCCGCATTCTCATCTCTGCTCACCTGACAGTCTGAGATGCTTTCGCTGCCCTCCTGGTAGTCTTCGAGATCCCGCAACGATCTCCTTTCATTGCCCAGCTGGCAATGTGAAATTCCCTGGCTGTTCTCCTGACAGTCCGTGAGATCCTCAGCTGATCTCAACTCATTCTCTTCACCGAGAAATTTTCCATTTTCTGGTTCACATACCTGAACCATCTTCTCCTTATCCTACCATATCTTCAACTCGAGCCTCGCCAATTCTCTCTTTATATATGCAATCTCTTCATCCATGTCCTCTTGGCTCCATAGCTCTCTCCTCCCAGCACACCTATGGCCTTCAGTAGCCATCTTGCTGCCTCTGTTTTCCTTCCTGGCAAATCTGCTACTGTCACCCTGCATCTTGAGTGTGTCCAGCTTCATCTTACAGTCCTGCTGACTGTCTATGGACTTCTGCCTACCTGCAAACAAGTCCTTACAGAGTCCTCTAGCGCTCTGTCTTCCTCTTTCCTCTTCTGTCTGCAATATACAAACAGAATCCCGTTCTGATACCACTTGATGTGTGTATCAGAGTGTTCTCCTCCTCTTTCTCCCTTTGTCTGAAGTATACAAACAGAGACTAGCTCTGATACCACCTGATGTAGTAGAGAGGGCACACGACCGCACCCCCATCGCGCTCTCCCGCTCTCAGGATCGATCACAATCCCTTTCTGAGACGAAGCATCTCTTTAGATCCCCTGCTGGAATCCTCTGCCAAAACTCGATCCACAGGTCCTTTAATTCCCTTCACGGCCTTCTGCACTTTACCGTGACTTTTCCCCGACTCAATATCAGGTTTCGGGGTTTCGAGCTTCCTGCTGTCGAGAGTCACTATCCTCTCAATTCCCTGACCACCGATGGGACAATTTGCCGACGTGCCCCTTTTCTTCAACCCCTCCTATCTGTGTTGCTGGTCCATGTGACCTGCCTTCATATGACCGCAGTCATAGATTCCTATCGAGGTTTCGGGTTTTTCGATGTCAAAATGTAATGGTCCTCAGGACTCGCGATTCCTCGAATCCCAACACACCCTTCACGCGTTAGCTCTCCTAGCTAGCTCCTGGCCAATATAACCATTATCCCCGTGACCATAGTCCTGTCTCCCGTCGGGGCTACAGGGTTTCAAATGTCAAAGAGCATTTGCTCGCGGGATTCCCGATTCCTCAAATCCTGACTCTCTAATCTCGTGATAGCTGGCCCCTCACGATGGCACTGTCGTCCTCCTCTGCTGTGATGATAGCTGGCTCCCACTCATCGGGGTATCACGTTTCGCGATTCCAAAGTGCACAAACAACTTGTCATCGGGATCGCTGATATCCCGATGAACTAAACATCGATGGACAACTTTCCTTGTTTGAACTTTTCCCGATGATGCTTATCGCTGCCACACGTCCTTCTAGATGGACGGTCCCAATTCCTCCGGGATTTCGAGACTTATGATGTCCCAATTCTCACGACCTCGAGAATCCTGATTTCTCGAGTGCCGATATCCCAATGGTTCTACCCCTTATCGGGATTTCTCTTCCTGTCCACGAGGACTTAACTCCCTCTCGACTTTTGCAGATTTGACGACTGTCGGTGATCCTGAGCCAGATCTAACGGCTCAGATCGGTTCTCCTTCCCTGCGCTCCTCTGGCTGCTCCTTGGACGCGAACACCAAAGGTCGAGATCTAAGTCCCAGCCGATCTGACGGCTGCTGCTGCTCTCTCCTGAGCTCCTGCGCTTTCTTCCCAATCTTGGGAGAATTTCCAATTCCTCAAAGGCCTCGACCTTTGCTTCTTTTCTCCTCTCTACGAACTCTTCAACTCTGAGCTTCGCTGCGCGTATAAAAATGTTGTCCCTCTTGAGCTTTGGGAACTTTGAACTCTCCAAAGAGTTCTTCAGCCTCTACACCCTTTGCAGCCCGACTTTGTGCGTGAAAGCACTCACCCTCCTGAGCTTTTGCCCTCGAATCCCCAAGGGATTTTGTTCTTTCTTTCTTCTCCTACTGATGGGGAATATAATGCCTTCCTGGCTTCCTGCTCAAGCAACCACTTGCTGAGTCTTTCTGGGTGTTCAGCAACCCAGTGAAGATCCTTCAGTGGATACTTTCTCCAGCTTCAGAACTCAAAGAGTTATTTTCTTCTCTTCTTGTGCCTACCTGCACACAGCCTCAATGCCCACCTGGCAGAGTTTCCCTTTCACAGGACGTTCAACAGTTTTGTCTTCTTCTCCTGTGCACCTATGCACCTGCTCAATGCCCACCCGGCAGAGCTCTCAGAATCCTCAGTGATTCTGTCTCTCCCTTCTGAACTCACAACAGAGTTCCTCCAACTGCTCCTTGTGCCTGTTCTCAATGCCCACTTGGCAGAGCTCTACAAAATTCACAGCAGAATTCTGTCTGCAACGGTGTCTCTCATACACAGCCTTGCCTCCAAGGTCTTCAGCAACCTTGAGGTCTTCTCCTGAGTTGTTGACTCTAGCTCTTGTGCCTCAACACACCTTTGTATGAACCCCGCAGTGTTCAAAAGTGCATCCTCTATGCATGGCTCTCAGAACCCGCAGCGTTCTGTCACACCCTCCTGGTGTGAAGCCTCAAAGACCTTCACCTGAAATCACACAAAATCCCTACAAATGCCTAACATACATACATTCACAGCATATGAAAGAACACACACAGACATCCATATAACACAGAATGACATGCAGGAAAAACTGCTTCTGATTCTATTAACAATGGCAAATGCCTGTTTATACAAGGTGTTCTCGAGCCCTCTCTCTGGTTCTTCTCCTACAACCATTACAACCTACCAAAATGAGATCTAAAAATCTCTTTTACCTGAGGGGGCTCTTTGAGAACTTCCCTCCAGATTCACCTACCCTATTCAATTACAATAAATGGGTTGTCTAGTCCTGAATTAGATCTAGATCTCAACCACTACACATATTAATGGCCTATCTACCTAACACCTGCACAAAGGCACGGATTCTATGGCTCACCAGCCTACAACATTAATTACATTCAATTTCAAATTCAAATGAGGCTGCGCCTCCCTCTTAGCTTTGAATGCATGCGCTCGGCGTGGCTGGCTGGCTGGCTGACGTGGAGAGATGCTCCTGCATCAGTTTTCGTATCTCATGCGGGCTTTGACTTCTCTTCGTATGTCGTCAGTCCACTTGAATAGTTGCGGTTCCATGTTGCAACTTCCTCTGTATATCAGATAAGCTCTGCAAAAAGACTGCATTAAGTTTCGTTTGTTTTTCTTTCTCTTTTATCAATTTCTCGTTGTCGGCCTTGCAACTCTGTAATTAGGCCATGAGGCTCTTTACAATTTCAGCCAAATCTGGAGGGGTTTCCACCGCCCTCATTTCATTATATTCTTCATCTCTATTGTGGGAGCCATCCCCCACATCATGGCGCATCACCATCCTTTATACTTGTAGTTTTCCCACGATTTGTTGATTGCTTGAGTGCTGACAAAACACTTACTCTTAGCCAACAGTCTATTAGTTTATGAATAACACAGAGCTCATATTTCTTAAATACATACATGTAGTAGAAAGTTTCATTCTTTTCTTCAGTAAAAGTTTAACCAAACTCTTTAAGAAAGAGGTAAGATAGGGTGTCACCCTTAAAAGTCTTTTCAATATGTTTTTTTTTATGCGACTCATCCACGAGCCCAAGCAGGCCAAGTGTTGTAACCATTCTCTAATACCAATTTGTAACACACCCAACCCATGATTATCTTTCCTAGGGATGGGGCATCAAAATTTCGCTCTCCTTAACATCTCAAATCCTCTGTTCGAGGTCTTCATCCTCTTCTACTTACCCATAGTGTTCTAATGACTACTACCAAGCTCAAATCCAATCTTTGGGTTGCAAGTTATGGCTTCCCAAATTTATTCGGGTATTCTTGCCTCACGCTGCATCCAATTCTTCTGGAGGAACAATCCTCTGAAACCACAGAAACAAGATCAACGGTCCTTGTTCCTCACTGGGATCTACGACTTAGTCTCTTCCTTCATAAATTCGGGCTTCGACCGAATCCGCATGCACACTCCATAAATCCTCCGAAGTGGCTTTATAATGGAGTGAATCTCTGTCCTCCACGTGTCCTCTTGCAAATCAACGGTCCACGCTCTCCTTTAAGATAAACGACCCATAGAAATTTTGGGCTACGACACTTCGAGAAATTCCAAACAACCGCCACGTGAATCCTCTGGAGTGGAAAATCTCTGAAGTTCATAATCCAACGCCACGTGTCCTCATAGAATTGACGACTCTGATTCACTTCGGGACTCCAGGCTTCGACAGTCCCCGAGTCTTCACGCACGCAAAACTCAGAAGTGAAAATCCTTTCGGATTTTTGGATCTTCTCACACGCATCCTCCTCTATTCAATGGTCATGATTGACTCTGGTGCTTCGGCCTTCGGGAGTTCTCAATCCATGCGACCCCAAATCCTCCGGAGTCCCAGACTCCCGGAGATCTGGTCACTTCACCAACCACTTTGGCTAGGTAGGCACGTACCAGGAACTGACACGTAGGAGGAGTCAGGGTGACATGTGTCACATTCCAAAGGGTCTATAGGGTATGTGATATGCATGAATCTGGATGACACGTGGCACATCAAAATGGGGTCCACATCACCCTGGGTGATGTCACTGCGCCATGTCACTTCGCACTGACAACCTTATAACATCCCTTAGATCTCTGGGTCAAGATCCGACCACGTAGATCCATAGATATACGACTCTCTTTTGCTTCGTAACTTTGATGTTTGGGGAGTTTGATGCTATAACATCTCCATTCTCTTGAAGTGGAACTTCGCCGAAGTCTTCTTGGTGTACATCCAATGGCTGAGGGAACCACTGAACATTCTCGATCGGTGGCTCGCGCTACTTCGTGATAGGGAGTTGGATCCTGGTTTAGTCGGTAAGACAGGTTCATCTAACCACTAGGAAAACCATCCATTGTCGTTCAACTTTCCAGTAACCAAAACTTTCAATTACCTTCAACCAATTGATGACTAGTAGGGTCGACAACACCTCGAAGTCCCGGACCTCTGTACCTCTGAAGCAAAAAGGACTTAGCTCCCTTAGGCTTAGCCTAAGGTTCCTAGGTGTTGGTCATATGGGTGATCTCGAATAGATCTCGTTCGCTCGTCTTCCAAATGAAAGGATCATCCCTTTTGAGACTCAAATCTCGCTATCCTTCGTGAGATTCATCATGAAATTTTTAAGGACTTGGGAAGGATATCCTGATCGCACAACAAGGAGTCTGTAGAAGATAGCCTCTTTAGACGGATAGGGCCAGATTGATGCAATACTTTCTATCTCGGTAGTCCTACAGGTTTATGTCCCAAGACACCTCGAAGGCTAAGTTGGGGCATATAGATGATCAACCAGAAGAATTAGTTCACAAGAAGATAAATGCATACACATAGCTTGACCATTTCAATACAGAAACTATTTATAGATAAATAAATACATGTATTCATCCATTATTCCATTTCAATGTACAAAGTATGAAAACACTTATCAGAACTAGAAGTTGTGATGTGACTGCTGAAAGGGGTCCCCGTTTCCGCCCATCCATAGGCTCAGTCACTCCTAACGGATTTACCACTGCCCCCCCCGATCTATACCACGATGCTCTGAGAGAGAATTCTATCTTTTGGCTCAGCAACTGTTAGGGACAGAGGTTACTCTCCTCCTCCCACAGGATCTTGGAAATGGGTTTCTCTATACCAAGAAAGGAGGCATGCTTGAGTACTTCTGTAGTCACTCAGCACCCTCGTTTATCATCTTGTATCATAACCTTGCTAGCCACATCCTGCAACCAGAACACGTTCATTTTCTAGTTCTTCCTCGAATTTCAGAGTTTTGTCTCTCTTCTATGCTTCTCTTCCCAAGTCTTCCTCTACCCACCCCACCTTCCTTTCTTTCCTTCCTCATCAAGATTATGTGTGGCACCAATTCCTAGTCCGTGGTCAGGTTTGAAAGCCTTAAATATGGATGCTCTACCCCATTCCCTCATTAAATCTTGAGGAGGTCTTCCCACTTACCGACCTGACTGGTAATTCATTTATGTGTCAGAGGAATGTTCTGGTCCTGAGAAATTAAATCTTGCAAGGTACTGGTTTCGTGGGAGTCATTTCAACCATTCTTGGTTCCCCTCACCATCTCTCTCATAGCATCCATGGTCTATCTTGGAAAACCCCCCTTTTCAAAATTTATGAAACACTTATCCATTTTCTACTAAATAACATAAATTACATTCATTGACCTTTTATACAAAGGTTCATCAAATCAAACATTCACACATATCGAGTTTTCCATAGTCTCTTGTCCAATATATTTATGTTTAAAAACTGGGGGAAACATGGGTGTTACAGATCACCGTGAAGAAATGCATTCTTCACTTCCATCTGATGGACTTTCGATCCCTTGGCTTCTGCAATGGCAAGTGCCAAATGTATGGAATCCATATTCGCTATTGGAGCGAAGGTCTCATAATAGTCAATGCCATGCACTTGCTAAAATCCTTTGGCAACAAGCCTGGATTTGTATCTGCTAATTTGTCCATCCATTGCGCTCTTGGTCCTGTAGACCCATATGCACCTTACAAGTTTCAATCCATAAGGAAGGGGAACCAGATCCCAAGTCTGGTTCTCGAGGAGGGATTTGTACTCCTCCTGCATGGCGGATTCCCAAAAGGGATTTCCAACAACCTCCCCATCAGAATGTGGATCTCAATACTGAACCAAGAAAATATTCCTGGAGGGAAATGGTTCAGTGGTAGTGAGTGCAATAGGAGGCTCCTTAAAATCATATCAAGTCCTCATACTATCGGCTGGGTCACCAACAATATCCCTTCCATCCTGAAGAGTAGTTTGAGCCCACTTGGGCCTCTGCTCTGGATCTGCATTTGCATCTTGATGTGATGAATCTGCATCTGAATTTACTGACTCTCTATCTAAATCATCTGAATCCTATGAATCAAAAGTCTCATCTTAAGAAGAGTAGGAATGTGCATGCTCATCATCTCGGACAGGTGGAAGAATGAAGGTGTATGCATGCGGCTGCTGAGGTACATAAGAGACACTTTCCTCGAATTGGACACTTCGCTCAATGATGAGCCGGTCTGAGGAAATATCAATAAGTATGTATCCCTTCACACCGTCGAGGTATCTAACAAATAT
Organism: Picea sitchensis; assembly: GCA_010110895.2. Classification (NCBI taxonomy): domain Eukaryota; kingdom Viridiplantae; phylum Streptophyta; class Pinopsida; order Pinales; family Pinaceae; genus Picea; species Picea sitchensis. Next base: position 38,930 of record SNQJ01S0046590.1, on the reverse strand, counting down.
ACACTCCATTCTCTGTGGATCAAGTTCCTTCCTCTTTTCAGAGGGAATCCATGCCCATGCATGTGAACTAGAAATATGAAAGTGAGTCACTTCCAGTTTGAGACCACTCCAAGCCTCCTAGGGGGTCTTATCCTTGAAATTTCTGTGGGGAGATCTGTTTTGGATTTAGGTTTCACAATTAAGTGCTTCGGCCCATAGTCTCCGTGGTAGTGATTTTGCATGTAGCATGCAAGCTACCATCTCTTTTAGAGATCTGTTATTCCTCTCAGCAACTCTGTTTTGCTGCGGAGTATAGGGAACTATGTGTTGTACCTGAATCCGTGCCTCATGACATATATTCTATATCTCATGTTTGACATACTCTCCCCTATTATTAGTTCGGAGGACTTTGATTTTCTTTACGGACTGTGTCTCAACAAGGGATTTGAAATCTTTGAGGTGTTGAAAGACCTCTGATTTTTTCCTGAGAAAGTAAATCCATGTGAAACGTGAGAAATCATCAACAAAAATGAGAACAAACCTCACTTTTATGATTGATGGATGCGGAAAAGGACCCATGAGGTCACTATGGATCATATCTAAAGGAGAGGAAGCTCTCTGAGTCTTTCCTTTGTCGAACTTCTCTTGAGGGTGTTTTCCAAGAACACATCCCTCACATATTCCTTTGGAGAAATGGATGTATGGTAGACCATAAACCAATCTTTTCTTGCTAAGTTGTTGCATATATATGAAATTCAAATGCCCAAACCTTTCATGCCATATCCTACTACTTTCATCCGCATGGGTAAGCAGTAAAGCAGAATCTGGTTCAATAAATTTAGAAAATGTATACAATCTAGATTGATGATTTACCTCAATGGTAGCAACCCTGGAATTGGTTTGCATATCATAGATGTCCACTACATTAGGTATGAATATAAATTTCTTTTCGGTGCCGGAATTCTTCATTTAATACATGGAGAGAAGATTGACAGAAAGTTTGGGAACGTTCAACACATTCTCGAAGCTTTCGTTGGTGAGTTCAATCCTTCCTTTTCCGATGACCTTGAATGGAGAGTTGTCCCCCATCAGAATAGGAGGACCTTTGCATGCATCCAATGAAGAATATACTATTTTTGTGGCAGCCATGTGATGTGATTCTCCTGAATATACGATCCAAGCTTCATGAGAGGAGTTGATGGCAATCAATGCATGACTAAAATTGTCTTTCTTGGCATTCTGATCTTCTGGATTATTCTTCTTGGCACCCTTGGGGATGCGATCTCCAAGGTTGTTTTGCTGAATTATTTGATTCAATAGATCTATTTGTTTTTTCATGCATACGGATTCTGGATGGAATCCTTTATGGCAGTATGTGCATTTCTCCCCTTTTCTTCCCTTTCCACCTTTGGATCCAGAGGCATCAGTGAAGGGTTTTGAGTGCCCTTCCTTCTTCGTATTTGCATGAGCTTTAATTTTGTCTTTATATTTAGATTTATGATATTTATGGCTTCCATCTTGCATAGTAAGTGCATGAGCCTTTGGGCCTTTGATTTTTCCCATGTTGATGAGCTTGGTTTGCTCTTCTGTTAGGGATTCGATAAATTCCTCAAGAGAAGGCATCTTCCAGGTGGATCTAGAGGAGAATTTGACTGAATAGAATGTGGATATGAAAACGAAGAATTCAGGACCAATTTTGGAGAGAATGGTGAGAACCATTTGTTTCTCCTCCTTAGATTTATCAACCTCACAAGCTTTGAGTTGCGACAATAAATCCTTGTATTTTTTAAAGAAATCTTGGAGATTGTCGAAGATTTTTGGATCCAATGTGAGCAATTCCACCTCAATCATGTGTCCCCTCATCTCATCCTGTTTGCCAAAGATGCCTTCCAAAGTGTTCCAGGCTTCATTGGGGGTTTTACAAGAATATATGTGAAAAAAGAGATCGAGAGAGTTGAGATTGCAAATTGTTTCGAATGCTTCATCCATTCGATTTAAATACTTGGATTTTTCTATGGATGATGTCAGTTTTGTCTCTGTATTCAATTTTAACTTGTACAATCCTATGGTTCTGAGATGCATGATTATTCTCTCCTTCCATGCAAAGTAATTGTAAGGTGTAAGAATGAATTCTTTTGGGAATTCCATTTTTCCGATGTCTTCAATCTTTGGTACCTGCAAAAAATAATTTGGTGTAGATTTTCTTAGCAGTCCGTCATCTTTGATACCATGTAAATGTTTTGAACGTGCACATAATAGATCTATCTAGAAAATACCACACACATTTACAGAGAGAAATTGAGAAACAAGAAGCAAGAGAGAAAGAATGGAAGAATTCTCATTAACTGTAATGAATAAATGAAATAATTTACACATGATATACTCTATATAACTCAACCAATGCACACTGAAGGTGAAGCCAATGCGCCATGGTGGTGTTCTAGAGTGATCTGGACACACACCAACAATTACGGGAGTGAACTTCCACCTAGTCTAGTCTCTCGGGCAGTTACGAGAGTGAACTGCCACCTAGCTGAGTTAACTAGTCTACCAGTCTTCAGTTAACTGACTAAAATAGAGTGAAGTGAGGAGGAGATCATGGAATCATGGTTAATTCTCTAGTCTGGTGATGATACAAATGGTAATTCTCATTAGCTGGTGATGATCCCAATGTTGCATGATGACAAAAACAATGCAACATCTAGACTCCACTCAGCTAGTCAAACTGAAGTGAAAACTGAAGAGAATATTCTCCTAGAGGAATATTCTCCCTAAACTTTAGGAGACTGGATAAAGACTAATAAACATAGGAAAAACCTTAGGAAAAATAAATCCTAGGTGTGTGTGAAGTAACTCCAACATTACTGTATGTTTCATTCCTATTAGATGGATCTTAAGTTTTGAGGAGAAGAAGTATTTTGTGCAACTCATATCATTGATCATATTCCTACTCAAGATGTTTGACATGTGACTCCTTTTGAGAAATTATATGGTCACAACCCTTCTACTATGCATTTTAAAGTCTTTGGATCTTGTGCATGAGCTCGTATTCCCGAATAAAAGAACAACAAGTTACAAGCTAAGATCCAACACTACATTATAGTGGGCTACAATGAAACTTACAAGGCATATCATTTGTATGATCCTTCCACTGATAATGTGATTGAAAGGATAGATGTTGGATTTGAAGAGGTTTTTGTTGGTGTACATGCATAACTTTCTCTCACATGCATACTCATTTTCCTTTGCATGCATGAGATAGTTCACTCTACATTGCATGCATGAGATAGTTCACTCCACTTTGCATGTAGTTAAGCCTATCATAGTTGCATGAATAATTCTTATATATTGCATTCAATTGCATTGTATTGTAATGGATTTATTCATTCATCCTTGGATGGTTATTATTCTTTTAGAGGTTAATGAGAATTCAATTGCTCTATTATTCTCTTATTTTTCCTTCTTCTAAGTTTCTATTGTATTACTCTTTTATTAGATTCTAGTTCTTGAAAGGGTGCAAAAATTTCTACAGGGTATAAGTGCAGGCTTGAATCTAAGGAGGAGTAAGAGTTTTTTGCAGGTGGAAGACACATCAAAGAGCACAATAGATAAAATGGATCATCCCTAGTGAATAATCCTCACTCCATTCAACTATTATGAATGAAGACACGAGTAGTTATTCTCTCGCGGAGTAAAGTCTTGTATAGGATTACAATGGGAACAGAGATTGAACGCAATTTTGTAGTGGAGAAATACAATTGTTTTAATAGGATGGATGAAGCCTTTTGGGTTTTGTGCCTCTCTATTTCTCTTGACCTTCTATTCCACATCAAATCTATTACTAATCCAAATAAATTTTGGACCACATTGGAAAGACTTTTCAGGAAGTAGGATGTGCTTCAAGGTCATCAATTGGAGAATGAGCTCATTACTTTGAGCCCAAGTAACCTCAACACTATTCAAGACTTATACAAAAAATACAAATCATTATTATTGCAGCTCAAGTTATGTGGTATAGAAAATAATGAAGAGCGTCTCATTCTTTCCATTCTATCAAAACTATGTCTTGAATGCTAAAGTGTTTGTCTCTACTTTTCATGCTACAAAACTAGCAACGAGATTTGCTTGGAAGATAACTCCCATGGATGATTTTTTTCATGTAAAATCCCCCTACGTCACGACATTAAATAAGTAAGTAAATACAATGGTATTTTTTTTTAAACAACATCTTGAACAAGTGATACATGACAATACACGTCTATTTTACACATTATTTTCTCATCCGCATCACTTTAAGGCAAGAGTCGAATAACATCAAGTTACTAATAGATCAACATATAATAAGTAGAACAACAAGAATGTCTATCTACCCAACCTACCTTGCAAGGTTAGGACCTTCAAGACACATAATCAATGCTCAAGTCCATAATTCATCCGATTGATATTGACCATTTAAGGTTTTAGGAATGACGACTGTTATGAAGAACAAGGAGGTATCTATTCCCATAACTAATCAATGCCAGACTCATGAATGGAGTAACAGTAAGATACTTAATTATAACGCAATTTAAAACATTCAATTACTCATCATACTAGACAAGATTTCCTTCTTTTAAAGATCATATCAACAATAATTACTCTACATATAGATAATATACCTTCTCTTATGAATACCATCATATATTTATTGTACATATTATTTCATATGTAAATTAACCAAAATACTAAGTGTAAAGACACACCCAAGTATAACTATTCTATTCATCTAGTCATCATTAATAACCAATTTAAATGAAAGTAAGTCCTTAATTATAATCACCCCAGGAAAATTTTTGATCACTTCAACCAACTTTATAACATCATTAATCATTCAATAGTTTTATTCCATGAAGTGACATAAAGTTTATTATATGTAATAACACCAATTAACTTTAATGATTAACTGAATTGTCATTACTCTACCTCCCATATAAACCGCCTTTCAAATGTAGCGTTGTTTTCATAATTATATTAAACCATTCGTATGAAATTTTTATTTATTAAATACAATAAGCAGCCGCTATTAAGTTATGAAAATCCCTGTATGGCGGACAAGTCAACAAAAGAAGTCGTAAAGAACCATTCATCAATTCCTAACAACTTTTACCTACAATAGAACTTATCTCAAAATTAAATCCATTCAATCGACACACTAACAAGATTATTAATTATTTACTTCAGAATAGAATAGAATAGTTTCGGTTATGCCCTTTTATAGGCATGCGTGAAAACTATGGTCTACCACAGTAAATAAAACTTCAGTTATTTAAGAGACGAGTCCAAGGTTGGTAAACACAACATAGATAAAAATAAGAAATGTCGTCAGCCTTTTATCAAAGAATAATCCCCCAAGAACCTCGAACTCACCAGGAAAAATTGAAATCAAGATTTTAAAGAAAACGATGGATCAACGCATTTCAATCACCCATCAAGATTTATTGGAAGCTTCTCTGCACATTCATAGTGCACTCAAAATTTAGGACCGTGAGGGTAGTTGAATGGCGACTCATTGCAGAGAATTAAGGTGATGTGATTGAGATGAAGATCTACAAGGGAGTATTCTAGGCACAAGTGTGATAAAATTTTTAAATCACTCGGGTAATTGAGCGATCTGTTGAGCATTCAACACACCCTAAATTTTTTTGCAAATTTCTTTTTTTTTGGTACCACTTATCATTTTTTGAATTAGAGACAATATTGTGGGATGGATGAATTTATGTGTTGTTATTGGTTATTCTTTTTGGGCTTGAAGTTATTCATGGATTGATATTTTTTAGTAACATGGCATGAAATGCCTAAAATGTACACGGCTCAAACTCTTTCAATGGTGGTTGATCGACAATTTCTGGTCTATAATACAGTTCTTTAACATAGTTGATACGTTTTCAGCATCGGTGAAACCCTAGATATAAATTGCAAATGTGGACAACCATAAAAAACCGTTGATCACCGATCACTGATACATTTTCGGCATCGACGAAATCCAAGGGTCGAAACGGTGAAACATTGACTGACACAAATCATTGATCGCCAATCACCGATACATGATTGGCGTCGACATGATAGGATGTTGTAGTCAAGGTTGTGTGTCTAAAAGAAAATCATCGATGTCGAAAAAGGGGTGTTTCTCACGTAGAGGTCAAAATCAATAGCCACATGTCTTTGCCACGTAAGTAGTCTGTATGACTCAGTCCTTCCCCCGTGTCATATCTATATGTCCGTGTCAACATTTCCACATCAGCACTGTACGGTGGTTTTGGTCAGTGTCAGAACTTTTTCCTAGATGCACCAATGAAACAATGACAAAGTCGACCCGTCGATGCCGATACGCTCGTTTACTATCGGTTGATCCCTAGAATACCGAGCTCCTTGTTTGTAGTTCAAACTTTCACCCGCCTATACCAACAACCCCAATTGACCTACGATGCAACTTATATCCTCGATATCGATTATGCTAGAAAATGCGAAAAGGCCTGGTGACTTGATGGGACACCCCTAGCCGAGGTAAGACAGATTTATGTGTTTTGGTAAACAAATTAAATTTCCGCGCAACCAACACCACAATATTGCGCATCGACCAACCGTTGGAATTTGAATTCATTGATGAAATGTGAAAACCCACTCTTGCGCCACCAACCTGCATTGCATTTAATCCTAATCATGGTGCAGATTCTATAATAGATTGCATATATCACATTTTCACTCCAGAATTTATGACTTGATGCGACAAGGTAAGTATATGTTCTGTTTAAATTTACAAGGTCATACCCAAACATGTTATTTTGTTCAAAAATCGCTTATTCCCTGAAGTCAACAAAGGAGAAAGAGAAAGCATCGAGGAGGTTACAACTCTCTCTCTGACTTTGATTACCAGTAAGACCACGTTAATTTCTTGCAAGCAAGAGGTAAGCATCATCTTTGTCACTTATGGACTTGCAATTGCGTCAATGAATCTTGTCGAGGATGGTTGGATGCTCACTATAATATTCTTGTATTTTCTGCAAAAAATACCTCCAAGAAATCCAACGACCAGGCTCTCACCAAGAATGCCCAAAAGGAAAGGAGCAGAGGTCGGTGAAGGATCTTCACCAGGCGTTGCAAGGGATCTTGATTTTTCCTCAAAAGCGGAACCAATTATCTGCACATCTAACAAAAAGGAGTTTTCCCAGCCTCTGACGTTCGATGACATAGAGGCAAGCACTGAATCTAAAGTGGTTCTCCCGCATTGGGGAGATCTGTTTAACATGATCAACCGGGAAGATTACCCAAAGTTATACCAAACAGTGACCCGAATGTTAGGATCTTGTATGACCAGGTATTCCCAAACATTCGACGATCATGCCTACACATGGTGGCCCGAGAACCCCGGTTTTTCCCTGCATCGAAACCCTGAGATGGATAATTGACCACACAGACGCGACAAAATGCATAGTCAATAATTAAAATGGCGAATGTGTTGGTGTTTTTCTTCTAATAGAGGTCCAAAAATACTACAAGCTCAGAGACCTAGAGGAAAGACTAAATACAGTGTTTGTAGTCAAATTTTATGAGTTTCATGACATTAGCAGGTTAATGGCCTCATGGTGGAAAGAAGACAAGAAACTCACAAACAGGAGCAACGACTGGTACGCCACGGTAAACCTTAGAGAGCCGTATATTTATCTAATGGATTTGATCTGCCGATTATATGGGGAAAAATATTTTTCCAAGTTTTCGGAAGCATGGATGTGCCTGGAATACGCTGTGGCGATCTCCGAGAGAAACTTCAACTGGGAAGCCATCATTTCCAAATAGTTAAGCACTAACATCTTGCAAGACGAGAAACTTAAGGATGGAGAAACACCAAGTTTTCACATGGTGTCATACCTATTGGACATGCTCTGTGCAAGGAACATTTTCGCAAACATCAAGCTGAGCTAGCATGTTGTGAAGTTACCCGTACATGTTTATTTTAGCATTCTGTGGGAGAATAGGTACAAGAGATCTTAGGCCCTGATATGTGATGAGTTCATAGCCGGAGTACATTTCATTATATTTAGAAAAGAATATCCAAGGCTTACAACGACAGCCAAAAATATGGTTTCAAAAGTAGGCCACTGGTATTTTCAAGAAACCAACACTTATATCAGAGTGTTCGGGGCTACTGGTGTGCCACACTTACTCCCCATTCATGTCCTGTACCAACTCAATGTAGGAGAAATGTTTTACTAGACCATTCTGCAAGGCTATAATGCCACTTTAGTGAAGGACAATGTTGGCCCTTGACCAAGTTTTGGGAGATCCTTGGTCAGGTTTGACCTATTTTGGGACTTCGACAGCCTGTTGAAGGAGGAGCGCAAGACGAAGCAGAGATTGTGGGATCTCGACCCCTTTTTGCGTCCTTTTTGGGATTTGGGATTATGTAATGGGTATGGGATGTCGGCCCATGGGTTTACCCATGTTTAGGTCTATTTTGTAAAAGTATAAAGAGATGTCTAGGCAATGTAAGTAAAGAGATATATATGCATATCTATGTGATATTTGGCTAAGTGATAAGTAAGGATTGTGGATGCTTTGTGTATACTGTGTGGGACTTTCAGAGTTACGTGCAAGTAATTATAAGAAGGCTTGGTGTTGTACCCTAGCTAGAAGAAGGAGGATCTGGTGGAGTGCACGCAGATCTCCTGTCTTCTGCGGAGTAGGATTTTGATGCTATGTGCCTGTAAGAAGCTTGACAAAGATAATAAAGAAGAAGAGTTGGTGGACGTAGCCCCAGGTGTTGGAGCCGCCTTTTTCATTTGGTTTAAATATATTTTTTAAAGTCAAATGTTGATTTTTGAGTTCTTTTTCGCTTCGTGACATTTACCTACTGAAAATCTCAGTGGTCTCGACATGCAAAATAGCGAAGTATGTTATGTTTCATAAGTTACCACTTTTTATCATTAAACACAAGTTTTTACTTTTTGCACCTCGAAATATTGCTCTTCGGGAGTTACAAGTCATAAGATTTACAAGCCCCGATGTGCAAGGTCATGAAAAGTTTTAAAAAATCTTACCTCAGGTGAAAGCCGAGAGTAAAATTATTTAAACCCCGGTCAAGTGTTGTCGGGATTTCGCGTCTCGGCGTTCACTCTCTCCTAAAACATTACTATCATAACTCCGAAAGATGAAGCCGCGAGACTTTTACATAAGTAACCCGGGTTAGTGTCAGGGGTGATTAGTTTTGACCATGGTTAAAGTCTCTCAGGATTTTGCGACTCGGCATACTTTCCTCCCGGAAGTTATACCTTCAAAACCCCGAGTGGCGAAGTCGCAATATTGTTCAGACATAATTAATTAAAACACTTAATCCGATTTACATTCTGGTTTAAATAAATCACATCATAATGATCTCGGGATTTCACAACTCGACTCGTGCTCCTCCCGAAAACTATACTCTCGAAGCCTCGAGCTGCGAAGTCGTGATATAAATTAAAACATGATTAATTAAACACTTAATCCTGGTTACGTCCTTGCTTAACTAAATCTAATCATCGTGATCTCGGGTTTTAGAGGCTCGAAAGGTTAGAGTGAAAACTCCTGATATGGCGAAAGCCAAAAGGTTGATTAAATTTTAAGTAAGCTTAATCAAAAAAGCTAAGCCAACTTAATCAATGTTCAATACAAATAATAATATGCACAGTCTACGAGGTAATTTTAAATTTCCTTGCACCAACTTGTGTCATGAACCGTCAAAATTTATGGCATTAATTGGAAATGAGGCGAAATGACAAGTAAGGATAGGGTTTTTATTGCTAAATCTGTCTCTAAATATGATTTGACCGTTATGTTCATAAAGACACCAAGATTTTAAATGATCGAAGATATAGATCTTTTTCCTTTATCTCATTTCTATCCCACGCAGATAAGTTTTTCTCAGCAAACTGATCTTTGTATTATATGCATTTTTATTACGGGAGAGCTAAGTCACAATATTTTGTCATGGCCTCGCGAAAAGCATCCAAGACAAGTGCCGAGATTTCGGGACAAGGCTCTGATAATGTTTTGGATACTTCACCTCGAAGCGTTGATTCCGTACGAACCTGGTCATACATCTCATAAGTTTTGCAATCAGATTTGGTGAACTCTTCGGACGATTCCAGTGACAACGAGAAAGACAACATGACTACCAAATACAAGATCGTTGTCTAGGTAGAGATGCACAAAGTAGCGGCCAGGCCACGTCTTCTGCCTTACTATGACATGATCCGATGGGCGCTAGATCATGTAGATATCCCTACCAGAACCATCATCAACGAGAAAAAGGTCACTATTTGGACCTTTAGACCAGAAAACTTACAGGGGATGTACAAGTTACCACCCACGTCGAACTTCACATACAATGCAGAGTTTCTAGAGGATTTTAAACGGAAGCAGTGCGAGCAATATGGGAAAAGTTTATTTGATTTGATCAAGGATTGGGTCTCACACCCAACGAAGTTCAGGGCATATAGCAATGGAGTTTATTCCATATCTTCTTTGGAACCACAGTTCAAATACATAGCGATGATGACCTGTAGATTGTATGGAAGGGAAGACACCGCGCATTTTTTCCTCCTGTGGGTGCCTCTGATGCATACAGTAGCAGAAGGTTATTCTTTCGACTGGGCTAAACTGTTATCAGATAGTCTGACCAGTCAGATTACAGAGTATCGGACATAGAGGGAAAGCGGGAAAGATGCCTCATTTTTCATGTCTGCATACATCATGGACGCTATGTGTTCCATGACACCTTTTCCCTTAACGAGTTGGAGCTGGGTTCCATCAGAGACTGAGCTTATCCATGTCTATCATTCTAAGCTTTGGGAGGATAAAGCCTCAGATTTTATATATGAAATCTTCAATTGGGTAATGGTACCGATGCATGTCGCCATCTTCGGTAATCCACTGCCTTAGATCTCAAATAGCATTGCGACCAATTTGAGTAGGGTGGCCAATTGGTACATGGAGGAAGAGTTTTCATACATAAGGGTTTTTGGTGCTTCTATCCCTCCACACGCTCTACCATTATTTATACCCGATAGGTTGGCCTGTCGTGAGATCGCCATGCAAACCGTGATTGGTGGCATAAGTAAAGCGCTGAAGGGGTTTTCAAAGAAGGTATGACCACCTTTCCCTATTCATTTAAACACCTATTCTTTATTAGATTTCGGGCATGCAAAGGCCAAGGCAGTAGCCTTAGAAGATATAAAATTAGTCCATATTGAATTCAAGAAACACGACCCACACAGGGTCGTGAGTAATCACTTGGATAATTGTGGCCTTAAAAGGTTTGAGCATGAGAATTTGCCTCATGATGATATTTTTCGAGGCGCGAGATCGTATGCCGAGGTTTTGGCTCGGATACAAGCTTTGTCACCCGAAGAGAGGGCTGACGTTTTCAAATTCCAAGAACATAGGCAGAGCTGCCTTCGGGGCGAGAATCCAACGACCGTAGAGGTGCAGAAAACAAAAGCCGAAGGCTCCAAAGATTTAGCACCTGGTCAAGAAGAACAAGAGGATAAAGAAGAGCAAACTGGGGGCCCGAAATAGGAAGCCAAGGCTTCCAATCCTCCGAGCGAGCCAACTTCAGTCGTTACCCCAGGGAAATTATCTAAACAGGTCAGTAATCCCATTGTTTCTATTACTCCCCTGCAGTTGACAAAGGGAATACCAGACGTAGGTTGGATTTTTGGTGAAGAATTAACACCCATATCAGTGGAAGAGCTACCTCCGAATGAATTCTTCTTTGATAAGAAGAGAAAGGCTGTCGTGAGACAAGAACTCTACCAAGAGGCAGGTACTGTATCCAAGAAATTTAAAATTATAATAGATGGAAGAACCATGAAGAAAGAAGAATTTGCAACGCAAATAGCGAGAACATTGGGTTCTTTCGCTATGGAAAACCAATATTTAGTCGGGACCCTAAAAGATCAGCTGAAGTGAAAAAATCATCTAATCAAGACATTAGAGGCTAAATTAGCTACGACAGAAGCTGTTGCCAAAGATCAGCCGAATGCAACTTTGGAGCAAGCTAGAATAGATGATTTAAATGAAATCGAGTGGCTCAAAGCTGATCTCGAATAGACATATCTGATGGTTCAGACAGGTCAGATTCAAATAGTCCAACAAGGAGAATTGATAGAGTAGCTTCGGGCAAAATTAGAGTTAGCTGAAAGCCAGGTAATCGATATTGGGATTTTTCAATCCCAAGCAATAGAAATCAGAAAAAGGTTATCGGTGGCGCAGCAAGGTTTGCTTGTTAAAGTAGAAATGATTCAAAGTAGCTGCCAACTCATTGATAAGATATTGGAGAACCTCTCTCTTAGAGAAAGGGAAGTCGGAGCAGCTCGGGTTGCGTTCCATGAGGCTATTATAGCCACAATGAGAAAGGAAATAAGTAGTAGTTCCAGTTTTCCCATCTTAGAGCAGACCAAGGGCAATATCTTGTTGAAATAATGGGAGTGAAATATATCCGAAGGAAGGCAACAAGCTAAGGAGATAAGAAAATCTTGTGAAGAAACTTTCAGTTTGTTAAATGGGATGTGGTTGGGTTCTGATGGTGAAAGTAGCATTGAGATACTGGGTCAGATCAATACAGCCAAATATCTGCTAAATATCAAAGAAAAAGAAGAAAGAGAATTGGCCGAAATTTCACAAATAACCCAGACAGACATAGTTCAAATAGATAAATGGCTAATTAAACCAAGTATATTATTATGTTCTATCAGCGTCAAAGACCAGCAGGTGGAAGGAAAGTTGCCACGATTGGTGAAAGATTGTTATGTTTTTGAGGCCAATAACCAAGCAGAACCTTCTAGGTTGATATCACAGTTGGTAGAGAAGTGCATTATTTGCATGGAGCATGCGAAAAGGCAGGTTTCCGGTACCAAATGAGGACAGAGATAAATAAACAAAACGTTTTAACTCCTTTGATTGTAACCGAAAACCTCTGGAACGATTGAGATTCCATCATATGAAAATATGTATAAATATACATTTTGTAGAAAGAAAAAAGGGCTGGACCTTTTTGGTCGATTATAAGAGAGGCTATCTTCTTTTTGAGAATTAATACAAAGCAATCCGGAGAATCCTGATTTCGTCAAGATTGTGTTATGATTTTGTTCTCTTTGTTATTCATATTCAATTTTATTTCACTTATATACATCTGATGAATGTTGCACTGCAATTTAGTAAAACTTCTACCGTGGTGATTAAATTTTATTCATCTATATCGTTTACAATTTTTCCTCTGTATCGGCTAACAACAGATACAAGACCTGTGAACCTTTAAGTTGTCATATTTTATGCTTCGTCAGATTCCTTCTTAGTCTATTTTCTTCCTCTGTTTAAGGAGTGAGATTCTCCCTTGATAGGAGCCTTACTTTATAAAAAACTAAATGTTTTTCTCAAATTTCACATAGTATTTATTTTAAATATAACACAGTTACAGATAAAGGCCTTTGGTTTGCATTTTGTCCTTAACATTAATTTCAAAGTTCTCTTTATAATATCAAATTGATACAACATAAAAACTTTCAGTTTCTTTCAAATTTTTCTGTTCCTCTATGACTGTCCCCGTTGTAAGACAACCTAATATTGAACCCGGTTTATTGGACCAAACCCATATTGCCTTAATTCTCTTTGATACTATACTTAAAATAACCACCACCCAGGTAGAACTTGAAAGTTCATGGGCTACAATTGAATGGGATATAAACATCCAGGAACAGTTGGAAGCTAGACAGTGATAACCTAGAAATCAACCCTATCTTCCTTTCTCGAAGTCATACTCTCCTCCGTTTTTATACCTTACTAACTTTCGGATGCCTAGACACTGTACTTTTTAAAGCCTTAAGTACAGATTCTGGAACAACACCAGGTTGGGGGTGAACCATGTAAATATTGTGTTATTCTGATTTGTGCGATGTCTTGATGTGTTTATGTCTTTACTTGCTAAGTGCTTTGATATAGATAGATAGATCTATTTATGATTTGTGCTAATGATGTATATGGATGTAGATCTGACCTATGTGAATGTGCTTAGTGCTTGAATCTTCTAGATTTAATCTACCTCTTTATGATAAGTGCTTGGATACCTCAGATCTGAGTGAATGATGCGATGCTTTGTTTTATCTACGCAGTATATAGTGGTTAAATATTGATGAACTGTTGGTGCTAAGTGCTCTGTTAAGTATTACAATCACAGATCTGTGTCCCAGGTAAGGTTGCAGACACCTGAGTCCTGCAACCACCCCTACCTCTACCTCAGGTGAGACTTCATCTGCTTCGCAGGTGTTGTCGAAAGGGTCGATAGTTAGGGTTTTGTTAGTGCGCTATTGTAGCATTGAACCCTGGGTCTGCCCCTATGCCAACAGACAAGAAGAGATCTTTCATACCCTATTGTTTTCATATAGGATTTTACATGGTAAAATACACTACACACGCGAAACAAGAGAGGGTCATCTAGCTTGATTATTGATTCCTCACAGGCCCTCATAAGCATGATCCAAAAGGCCTGATACTTCATCATGCGTCGCAGTTGTCATCATGTTGGCCATATGCTCATGATATCTTTGAAGATGAGATTTTCACCGAGGGTGCTCAGGACTGGGAGGAAGTGCTCCATAGAAGGGCTAACCCCAATATGACCAGATTCAAAGAAATGACTATGGATGAGCAGGTTGAAACGGTTGAATAGACAAATCAAGAATCCCTCAGGGTGAGAGAAGAAAGTAGAGCAGTAGAAGCAGCAGAGGTAAGGAGGAGGGGTATGTTGTTACTGGAAGAAGCCCAAGGATCTATACAAAGGAGAGAAAAAGATCCCCCACTTAACCCTCTGATAAAACCCTTGAGGATTACCACAGAAGACACAAGCAATTGGGAAGAAGAGGTAAATGGCTCAGAGACAATTCCACTAGAGGAAACCACTGATCAAGAAAACCCCAGCCCTATGTCACCACATGGAAGATCATCGGTGACTACTACAACTCAGCGGAGGATAACAAGAGCATAAAGTGGGACGTGTGTGCCTACTGTCCTCATATACTTAATTACCATATATGACGATGAGGAAAGTTCATAGGTTTCACGCATAACCCTGATACCAATCACAAAAGAAGCAGAACCAGGGGTAACATCTGCTCCAGCTTTCGATGCTTTGATCTCAAATCCCCAGGAAGGTGACCATGATGCTAGGAGCACTCTGGACACTGAATTTCTATATCAATTGGAAATACAACCTCATAATGAAATCTTCAAGGATGGCTTGGGTACTGGTGAAAAAGAAGGAGAAGTGGAGCAACCA
Organism: Picea sitchensis; assembly: GCA_010110895.2. NCBI lineage: Eukaryota > Viridiplantae > Streptophyta > Pinopsida > Pinales > Pinaceae > Picea > Picea sitchensis. Next base: position 23,608 of record SNQJ01S0046590.1, on the reverse strand, counting down.
AAAATCATCACCTCAAGGGCCGAACTTCTGGCTAATATCGATTCTTCACCTATATTACCAGCTAGGACAAATATTCCACCAACTAACGAGTACCAGAAGGAGGCCATGTCACTAGAGCATACATAAACCTCCCCTACTAATGAATCAAAAGAAAAAGTCATAGAACATCTCTATATGGTAGGAACCCTAGGCAACACTTTGACCTGGGGAGATCAATAGATTCCTGAACCAGTAGACGAAATCACTGATATACACGCAATAACTTATGATATAAAAAGGAAATTTGTGATGAGAAGAACAACCAAGAAAATGAGGCTCACTCTCGATAGCACACTTTTCATCACCACAGAGGAGATGTTGCTCGACATAGAAAATTCCAAGATGATTGAGATAATCAGAGCAGGGATGGCCATAACCGATGACACACTAGACAGAGAAAAAATGGATGAAAAGAAATTAGCCTCAATGAAGAAAGAGCTGGAACATCTGTGCCATCAAGCAGAGTATTGCCATAATTCAACAAAGGCAGTAGTACTCTTGAAGAGTGAGTTCCGAGAAATGTATGCACAATTCACAAGCGAAAGATATGTCTTCATTGCTTGCATAGCCGATTTTCAATAAGATACCCTTGTGGGGATGGAAACTTGTAAATACGTGCATAGATGGTATGAAAATGCACATCGAGCCTTGGAGCGGATCAACTACATCAACGAAGTACAGAAAGGCAGAGACTCAGAAGAGCATGGCATGTGAGTGTTGATCGATAGAAGCATCTCCCAAATCAGGAAGGCAACTGAATACTGGGTAAGTATGGTCTAGGAACCTTAGTGAAAGATACAGGAAATATGGGGAGAATGATAGAAAAGGTGGGAGAAAATCAATTGGGAGATGAAAACATTGACCTACCAGAGTTTGTTCCACTGAAGGATTTCACTGATTTGCATGACATAGTCAAATGACATACAGAGAAAGACTTGGCATGGGAAGCAGAGATTTCAAAGATTTCAAGCATGACCCCAAGTCAAGTGAAGAATTTCATGGAACACCCGATTAAATCTATCGCAGTCGTACAACACTTAAGCGTCAAGCTAATTAGGTATAAGGAATGGACAATAGCGATAAAGGAGGTTCTCTCTGCATTGATGGATCAACACAAATTTTTGTATGCTAATACATGCGAAGATCTCTTCTTAAAATGATTAAAGTATGAGAATAACAATCCACTTCAGTAGAACCACTAGATAAGTAGAAGAGAACAAATAGATGAAATCTGCCACGTGGCATTTTCTCAGTTTAACACCATTGTAGTAGGGATTTTTAGACTAGTTAATTTTTGTTATAAATAAGGGCATTGACCTTGAACAAGAGGTCGATTGTTTTGGAGAGAAAGACTCTCTTTTTGGAAATTTTGTAAGAGAACTATTTCTATGCAAGTTATTTTAATTAACAAGTTTTGTTTTAGAACCAAAGACACTTCTATCATCTAAGGTGTGAATGTGATTGGTCCGAGGGGGATTATATCTATCTTCATATTCAATATTTTTTATTGTATCAAGTAAGAGTTGTTGTATCTATCATTTAAATTTATATTATAATGCCGCAACCGTTCTTTTAATTTTGTTGATGAATAGAAATCAATTGTGTTAACTTGTGATTGATAATAGAGCATTGAAAATTACTTTTCTTGCACTATTTTTTTTTTCACTTTATATCTTCTTTTTTGTAACTGTTATCTCAGATAATGTTGAATGTCTACTAATCAAAATGGTATTAATTCTAGTTGGAAGTAGTTTAGATCTTCTTTATCTGGATGCTAAGGTATAAAGGTTATCCTAATGCCCGACCTCTCCCCAAACACACAATTTAACTTCCCTCTATCATCTAGTTTAAAGCTCTATCTTTCTTTTGTTATAAACTTTAGAAAATAACCAAAAAGAGAACTGCATAACTTGAGGAAAGGCTTAACATAAAAGACATATATGTCAATCACAATTAAATCCCATCGATAATTCGATCTAGATCACGAATCTAGAGAACCTTACCACCCCTCAAACGCTTATGAGTCTAATTGAGCCTCTTAGGCGGGTTTGGTTCCCGCAGTTGAGTTAAAGGGACCTCAGACCCCTCAACACGATCCTGATGAAAGTACTCAAGGACGATGATTTTAACAACAATGAAATTCAACAGATATAAAAAATCATAGAGTGACTTTGAGGTAAAATTAACCCCTTGAATATTGTCTTTATGACAAGTGCTTTAACAAGTATTCATCAAAAAAAGGAAAACTGTGGTGTCATAAAAGCATATGATTAATTTTCAAGCTAGAAATTACTGAATCAACTGCAACTACGCATAGGATTAATGTGAAAGATATAAATTATTGAGTCGACTACAAATTTTATTACACCATCCACATTTCAATTAACCCAACGAATGAAATCGATAAATCTATTGAAAGGCGAGGTTTAGTTCAATTACATTACTATTCGATTTCAACACACAATTACTTAAATTTTAAAGAAAAACCTGATATGATTTTTTGCATAAGGATTACATAACCATGTTCAAAATACTGGAAGTGATATCTATCGTAAACAATAATAATTTTTTTTGTATAAATTACTGGAATACTATGTCCCAATTATACAATCTTCCATGCATATTCAATAACAAAAAATTTAATGCAAGAATAATAATTAAAATTGAAGTTCCATGACCAAAATAATGGAAGAATTTTGATGATAATCTTCAACTTGGATCTTGCACTAAGTCCTTGCCAGCTTGGAGCCTTGCACCTCATCCTTTATCCTTCTCGTCCTGGTAATCAATTGACTTCATCAGTACCTCCCATCCAATGCCAGGGGTACTCTTCTTCCCCCTTATCCCCTCGAGCCACAAAGGGGCCACACACAAGAAACCAAAAATAATAGCTCCAAGATTTCCTCGCAAGGTAGAGATTCCACTCTTTCTTCAAGCTTGGTATCCCAACTCTCACAAGTAAAACACAGTCCCAAATAATTTTGTCATCATAACCTTACCAAGAATAAGTCAGATCCATTTCCCTTATACACCATTTGTTTTATAGAAATTTCCCAAATGACACATGTCCTCATGCAGAATAATTATAATTATAGTTAATTTAATTAGTAATATTCATCCACACACTTGTCACACTCTCCCCAAGTTGCACAAGTAAATACCATTTTTAATTTATTTAAAAATCTATTTTCCCTCACATTCTCCAATGTGTTCCTATTTTCACTCTTAGTTGTCCCTTTGTTCCCCAAATTCTCATTTAATGATTGTCTCCTAACTAGATCTTAGTTAGAGTTGGATTAAGAGTCTTATTCTAGTTAGACTAGTGGTGGCTAGACTCTATATACCATTCAATCTGTAAACCTATTCTCTCATATTTTATTTCTTTCTATTTTAAAAATCCCTTTTAATATTTTCATGCAAACATGTGCATTCTATCCAATCTTTAGATTTTTCTCACTTTTTACTTAAATTTATTTATCTGTATTCTTTTAATTTATTTAATGTTTTAATTTAGTCCCCTAACTAAACTTAGATTTAGGATTAGTCTTAGAATTAGGCTTAGACTATTAGTGGGATTTATAATTAATGAATTCATTGTTTAAATAATTATTTTAATCCGACAAGGTCTAATCAATTCAATGCTTTCTAGGCCACCTAGATTTATTGACTCAATGTTTTTAATTACGCAACGTTCCATTCAAGGTGTACCTCTGTGATCCAAGGGTGCCACTCACCTTTGACTGGTTTTCGAAGTTTTTTCGACCCTTGGATTCAACACTCCACTCGATCGACCTTGTGAGAGACTAAGGGATTTTAATGAATAAGGATTTTGCCTTATTATGCGCCCCTTAGGTTTCCTCACGAACGACTATCTCAGTCTTCCCTCACGACATAGTGTACCTCTTGAACTAGGTAATTGATAACCTACAGTTTAGGTCACAACGGGAGTGCTAGTAGGCTGTTATAGGGATGCTGCCACACCTCTCCCTTAAATTTCTAGTTTATGTACATGACCCCTCTACTCCTTATGTGAGTCGGATTAGCAAGCATCGCCAAGCTTGCATCCACTAACAAAAATCGTGTCAATAATTCACATATATATAAAAATCATATTGTAATCAATCATATGTCACATGTGAAAAAATGAAATAATCAATCAAGATACAATCCACCCCCTAACTCAATCTGGAGTCCAAGGAAGTCCATTGATGTCGTCAACATCCATAACTTGTCATGTGTCTTGCACACTCAGGAAAACTTGTCAATAGCATATGCCAATACATATGCATCAAAATAGCTATAAGTCACAATACATCATCATCATCATATATATCACATAATCAAAATGAAATCATAATATACCATAACCGGATCACTTGCATGCAACTGTCCTCAAAGAATATGTCAATAAAAGTATGCTCAGTAGAGCAACATGTTACATACTCCCCCTCTTGTTTTAAACTTTGTCCCAAAGTTTTTATAGTATATAAATGCAAGTAAAAAAATGTATCTAACATAGATATAAATTCCTAATCCATCAAACAAGTAAGGAAATTGTTGACGCATCTCAGATGCATCCTCCCAGGTAGCCGAGTGTGGACTATAGTTGTCCCACTGTACCTTGACCTGGTCGACTATTCGACGATTAGAGCACCATCATCCAACACCTACAAAGAACTAATTTCAATAACATGTGAAGGATCACTAATATAATGTCTCAATACAAATACTTGAAATACATCGTGCATACACCTCAAAGAATCAGGCAAGGCTAGTCGATAAGCCACATGTCCTTTCTTTTCCACAACTTCGAAAGGTCCCACAAACCTAGAAGAGAGTTTATCACCCTTTCTGAACTTGATAGAACTTTTGCGCGATTTTACCTACAAGAAAACTATGTCACCAACTTCATAACTGCGGTCAATGTGATGTGCACCAACATAGCTCTTCTTCCGGTGATGCGCTTCTTTAATCCTATGTCTTATTGATTGCATATGTTCTTCAATTTCTTGGATCACCTCTGGTCCTACCAGGACCTTGTCCTCAAGTCAATCCCAACTCAACGATGTCCGACATGGTCATCCGTAAAGAAACTCAAATGGGGCCATCTTAATCGTACTTTTCTAGTTGTTGTTGTATTCAAACTCTACTAGTGGAAAGAAATATTCCCAAGTTTTTTGTTGGTCCATTACACACATACACAACATATCCTCCAAAATTTGGTTTTTTCTTTCTGTTTTTCCATCTATCTTTGGGTGATATGATGTACTAAAGTTCAATTATGTTCCCAAATCCTCTTGGAAACTGGTCCAAAACCGTTCTGTAAACATTGATACCCGATCATATATGATCCTTCTTGGTACTCCATGTAACCTCACAATATCATTAACAAAAACTCTGGCTATATATAGCACTTGATACATTATATGTAATGGAATAAAGTGTGCACTCTTATTCATAGTGTCAACTACCACAAAAATTGAGTCATGACGCCTTGCCATCAGTGGAAATCCAACAGTAAAGTCCATTGAAATGACTTTCCATTTTGATTCAGGAATAACGTGTGGTTGTAACAATCTTGTTGGATTTCTATGTTTAGCCTTCACTTGATGACATTCTAGACATCTCGCCATGTAACTAACTATGTTCGGTTTCATTCCCTTCCAAAAGAATAAAGGCTTAAGGTCTACCTTCATCTTCATGACTCCCGGATGAGCCATGTACACTGCTCTATGAGCTTTGCTCAAGATCAAAATTCTTAATTCATCGTTAGGTGGTATGTAAATTCTTCGATTAAATATCAACAATCCATCTTTGTCTAAAGAATAAACTTGAAACTTTGGTACCCTCATGGTATTTAGTCCAATATTATCCTTAACTTCTTTGTACCAGTCATCATCAATCTGTAAAGTTAGAATCATTTCTCGAATATTCATCGTAAGAGGTATTACTGAGAATATGTGTGGTCTTCGACTCAATGCATATGCCACTCTGTTCATTGTTCCTTTAATGTAAGTAATCTCAAATTCGTATTCACTAAGTAATTTTGACAAATGCCTTTGATGTGCATTCAAGTCACTTTTTGTAAATATATGCTGCAAGCCATAGTGATCTGTCTTTAATTTGAATTTTTTCCCAATCAGATAATGCCTCCAAACTCTCAAGGAATATACAATTGTTAATAACTCCAAGTCATGTGTTGCGTAGTTCTCTTCATGGTTCTTAAGTTCCTTGAAATGTAAACAATCAATCGACCGTCTTGCATCAAAACTCCACATAAACCTTCCTTGGATGCGTCCGTGCATACCAAGAATTCCTTGTCCATGTCGAGGAATTTCAATATTGGTGTTGTCGTCAACAAATCTTTAAGATTTTGAAATTCTTCTGTGCATTTCTTTGTCCGAATGAACTGCTTGTTTTTCTTTTTCAATTCCGTGATTGGATTTTCTATCTTCGAAGAAACTTTGATGAACTATCAGTAATATCCTTCTAAACCCATAAAGCTACGTAATTCTTGTACATTTGTCGGTGATATCCATTCCATAATAGCCTTTACTTTTGTTGGATCCATAGAGATACCTTCACCGGATATGATATGTTCTAGGCAATGAATATTCGATTGGTAAAAATAACATTTTGATAGTTTCCCATACAATTTGTTTTCTCATAGACACTATAGGACCAATCTTAAGTGTTCGTCATGCTCTTTTTTCATTCAAGAATAAATCGGTATGTCATCAATAAATACTTGAACAAACTTATTCAATTATTCACGAAACACCCCATTCATCAATATCATGAATACCCTAGGGGCATTTGTCAATCCGAACGGTAAAACTGTAAACTCATAGTGTCTGAATATTGTCTTAAATACGGTCTTAGGGATATCTTATTCCTTAATCCATAATTGATGATATATTGATCTCAAATCAATCTTAGAAAACACCATCTCTCCCTTCAAATGATAAAAAAAATCATCTATTCTTGGCAACCGATATTGGTTCTTTATCGTCGCTTTGTTCAATTGAAGATAGTCAATACAAAGTCTCCATGATCAATCCTTATTTCTTATGAAAATAACTGGCACTCCCCAAGGTGACACACTTGGACGTATATGTCCCAAATCCAACAATTCCTTCAAGTGCATTTTCAACTCATGTAATTCAAGCGTTGACATATGATATGGTGTTCTTGCTATCAGTTCAGTTCTAGGCTTCAAGACTATTGTAAACTCCAACTCTCTTTTGGGTGGTAAACCTGGTAACTCTTCTGAAAACACATCTGCAAACTCTTGTACTACCAGAATGTTTTCTAATCCTTTTGCCTCACCCTTTTTGTTTAGCACAAAGATTCATAAAGCTTGCACCCCTTTCTCATACTCTTCTGTAGATGTAGGAAAGAAATAAATCTCAAGGACACCTCTTGGTTCCTTCCTACAATCACTCTACTCTGTCCCAAATCGTCTGTCAAACTTAATCGTTTCATCTTACAGTTAAGTATTGCATAATGTTATTCGAACCAATCCATACCAATCACTATGTCATAATATCCTAAGATTGTGACATATAGGTTGGCCTTCATTACAAAATATCCCAAGTTAATGCTACAATCCGTAACCTTTCCTACAACCTTTTGTTTGGCACCCGATGCCATTTCTATGTATCTGAACTCGTCTTGCTTGACTTCCTTTAACTTAATTCTCTTTAGCACTGTAATAGAGATAAAACTCTATGTAGCACCTGGATCTATACAAATAATAAAATTTTGGTTGATGATTATGCCCGACGTCTCGATCATAGTGGATTGGTGCTCGGCCTAGTGGTTGTTCACCACTGCATGTATCTTGTGGGCCTTCCCCAAATCTCCAACTATAGTGGGTCCTGATGATATGGTCGCTTTGGCCTTCTCAATCGGATAGTCTCACTGGTAATGTGGCTCTCCACATGTCCAACATCCAGTCTTCGGTCAAGTACTCCTGGTCCTTGAAGTAGAAGTTGTTGGCCTAACAGTCTGTGATCCTGTTCTATTCTTTTGAATAGGACTAAACTGTTGTTGCTGTTACGAACGACGTTGTTGTTGCTGCTGTGGTACTTTGTAAGGAATCCTCTGCTGAGGAGTCTGTCACCATGGTGTCGTGAGCATAGGTCCTCTGGGTGTATCTTGATTCCCTAAAGTTTGTCTAGTTGGTGTTTGATGCTTTTGCACTCCTGATGACGTTTGTACATTCTTTCTAGGAGTTTTTCCATAATCCCCACTTTGCATCTCTTCCTTAGCTATGAGGGTCTTCTAAACTGCATCATACAAAATCTGAGGCATTATAATCCTCACCTTTGCATGAATGTTGAAGTTAAGGCTGAACACAAACTTGTTGACCTTTAACTTCTTCGTGTTCAGGTGTGGATCATACCTAAGTAGCTCCATGAATCTGACCTCATACTATGGCACTGTTCGACCACCCTGTTTTAAGGCATTGAACTCATAAAGCTAGCACTCAATGAATTATTCAGAAAAGTACCTCTCCCGGAACCGTTCCTTGAACAAATCCCATGACACGTCTTCGACGACCATGTTTAGTTGAGGTAGGAGCATATTCCACCATAGAAGAGCACTCCCTTTCAGTTGAAATATTGCCATGCAGACTTTGATGTTGGAGGTGTAATCATGTAGTGCAAAGCACATTGCCATGTTCTCCAACCATGCCTCACCAGCTGAGCCGTCCGTGACACCCATGAAATTGAGAAACTTGACCTTATCGAGTTCTATGTGTATACTACTACTACCAAATGGAGCATGTTGAACCCTCATTGGGCACAGACGCTCTACCCTCATCTCGATCCAGGCGGTTGATCAATGCATCTGACATCCTCTAGAAGGATCTCATCATACCTAACACATATCCCACAACAACCTGCTCTTGCTCAGTGATCCGGATTATTTTCGGCACGAAATGAGAGCGGAGATATAACACATGAATATTTAGAGATATTGCAAGAGAGATAACAATATAACAGAGATATAGCAGAAATAACAAGAGTCACAGATATACAGTAATACACGATTTCTATTAATGAAATAAATGTACAGAGACTGTAAAATACAGAGTGAAAGACTCGCTAGAATGGTGGTAGCTTATCTATGAGAAGAGATGTGACGGCTACTCGCATCCATGAGAAGATGATTACAATGAGGCTCTAAAGGAATTTTTACAATAAGGAGGAATGCCAAAAACCCTAGACATCCAAAAACCTAACCCTAGGAGATGAAGCGCCAAAAGTCATGTGGGCCCTGTTTGGGTAAGTTGGTCCATCAACTTCCCGGGGTCGTAACTTTTTCATACGATCTCCGTTTTAGGCGTATGATAGCTCATTGGAAAGATCTATCCGAGAAATACAATTTTTGGATGAGAAACATTGATCTACGATCCATGTTGCTCCCTTTTTTCTCAAAAAACATTGTTTAGATCCTCAAAATGGCCCCGGAAGTTAAAAACTGCTAAAAATAGTAAATTACCAAAATTGTCAGAAACATGTTTTGGGCTAGTTGGAGAAGGTGGGTGGCCACCGATATCCACCTGGATCAATCCTCCCTCCTTAGGAAGAAATGGTCTCCATTGCGTTGAGTTCTCGGGGGAGAGGGGAAAGCGATTGCTGAATTTGAATCTTGGTGATCTGCTTGCCTTGTTGGAGAAGTGGCATTACTTGGCTTGTTGAAGGCTGTCACGAACTTGTGGCTGGAAAGATTGGGCCTTTTTAACCAGTCTGGCTACATGAGATGATTGTGTGCAGAAGGAATCTTTGTGCTTTGCTGCAACCTTGTCGACCTGCTTCTGGTGGATAGAAGGTGCTTGGGCCGAGGCTGTAGTGGTTGCAGTATCCTTTTCTTCCCCTTTTGAACAGATTGTGGAGAAGATGAATTTT